>UELU01129230.1:0-24257 GCA_900490025.1 Megastigmus dorsalis
CATTAAACTGATAAAGAGGTTCACGAATTGTAATATTTGTGACTCATGTACTTTTATGTGTTTTATGACTAAAAACGTGAGCTATCCACAGTCGCATACATTAAGACCGCAGCTCCCAAGGCTATCATTTTAATGTGACTACAAGACTCTGTGTCATACGTCGACATACCAGCCAACTTTTAAATACTATAACTAGTCACAGGGTCAATTTCTTAAGTATGGGCAAAGGTATGGCATAAAGTATGCCTAGAAGTATGGACAAAGGTATGGTAGAAAGTATGCCTAGTAGTATGGACAAAGGTATGGCAGAAAGTATACCTAGAAATATGGACAAAGGTATGGCAGAAAGTATGCCTAGAAGTACGGACAAAGGTATGGCAGAAAGTATGCCTAGATGTATGGAGAAAGGTATGGCAGAAAGCATGCCTAGAAATATGTCGAATAGGCCAGATGTAACTAATACCCCTAATTTCATTCTATTTGTCATTAGACATGAGCATCATACTATATAAATAATTCTTCGAATATTTAAATTAATATTTTAATTAATTTATTAAAATGACTTGCTAGACTATTACCAATAATGTATTAAATACACAATTCAATTTATTCTATTAAATATCTTTCTTATTGTAAGTGATAAAATATAACATATTATCTCTGTCACTATTAGTATTAACACTAACACTATTACTCTTTTACTAAAACAATATTACATTTGAATTTTTATCTAAATACAATCAATTATTTATTTATTTATATAAATATTACTGTTCCTGGATTTACATGGAACTCACAGAAATTGCTTTTTGTGCAAAACAATAAGATCTGTATCTCAGCGTTTTTTGAATGAGCCAGAATTTTGAAGATATTCACAAAATTATATTGATTTTGTAAATTAGCGTAAATCTATACTATTTATAGATTTTATATAATCAAAGAAAATAATTAACTAATAATTAGACATGCACGGTTCGCAAACTGCAATGTCAAGCACCTGAACTACTATTTCAGATATTCTATACTCTATAACCTTCGTAGAAGAGTGCATCTTGGCTGGGTATACTTTGCTCGGAAAACCTGAGTTAACTTTACCAAATATGCAGCAAAATACATTTTAAAGAGGTAAACTATAAATTAAGTATTCAAACAAATACGATGAATACGAAATTTTGGAAAATTGTCTAATAAAATCGGATATACGACAATAAAAACCAATATTCCATAAAATAATCATTCTATGAAAAACAGTAACGAAAGGAACGAGAGTTATTACAAAGTTAAATTCGCTCGGCGGCTAAAATTGAGCAATTTAGTTTTACGCTTTAAAGAAAATAATTATGTCGATTCGTACTCTACTTGCTTCTAACGAGCTTCTAATAATCATTTATACTGATAGATA
This sequence comes from Megastigmus dorsalis, assembly GCA_900490025.1. Taxonomy (NCBI): domain Eukaryota; kingdom Metazoa; phylum Arthropoda; class Insecta; order Hymenoptera; family Megastigmidae; genus Megastigmus; species Megastigmus dorsalis. The sequence goes on from UELU01129230.1 coordinate 1,403, forward strand.
AAAATCATGATTAGCTATAAGTAAGCAAGCTCAAAAAATAGTTCATCTAGTACATGCCTCTTTTGATAATAGGAAAAAATCTACGACATTATTATTATTAAAATCAGTAAAACTTTTATCGTTTAGTTATAATATAAATTATAACTGAATTATTTTATATTATGTTCTTGCGATTGAAAATAATAACGTAACGCTGAAAATATTCATCTAACACCATCTATCCCAATTGGCGATATCAACAAAATGACGAAACTCCGTATAGTCGGTATTCTCCGTAACCTTAAAAACATTTTTTTCCGAGATCATCGGAAACAGGAGTGAAGTTGCCGCACTCTGCTCGCCGCTCGGTAACGTGACGACGACGAACCCAACTAGAACGGTCATCTTAGACTCGTAATTTCGGCAACGACGATGAATAATGCATATTTCTAATATTTATTACGAAAGGATAAAAATATTATCGCTAACCAAATACGACTATTTCGAATTATTTTTATCCCGTCTACAAGAATATGGCAGTAATATTCCATAAAAACATTTATTTCGGAAAATAAAATTTTTATTTTTTGAACCAAAAATTTTACATGAATTCTGGCTACACCATTGTATTCTTATCCAAACTCCAAGTCTAATGCGACTTGCCGCATCTATTTTCTTCAATTCAATTCTGAGTAAACTGAGTTCAAAAGTGCTGCGTTGGAAGTTTGTCACGTTGTAGAACGCATAAAATGCGAATAAACACGCGCGCACACATGTAACCGCACTACACGTGAATTACGCGTATACGTGCGAATCAAACTATCCCCACCAAGCAGTATCAAGGATAATCATCGCAGAGAGGGGGAAGCCGATCAAATCGCCGTCTCAGCTATAAAAGCGGCGCATCAAACATCGAGCAGTTAGACGATCCTCAGAGCATGTAGTGCGAACAGCGTGAAATAAATCTATTTAAAACGATTTTATTTATTTATTTATCTATTTATTTATTTATTTATCCATTTATTTATTTATTTATTTATTTTGTAAGCAAGACATATGCTTTTTAGATTATAGCTTACAATTATCCGACATTTGCCTGTACACCTGTGTTCAATTTTTTTTTTAAAATACTTTCTTTCCAATAAGACATTAACTGAACCTGAGATCAGTGTGTACAAAAGAATGTGTAAATATTATTATTGGCAGCAATTTAATTTAAAAATTTAGTTGCTGCTCCCCGGCTAAGCTGAAAATGTAAATATCTAATTTCACTACATTTACATGCAATTATCTGCGAGTCACATGTAATAACGAGAAATTTTCATGCCTATGTTTTTGAAAATACTTTATTCAAAAAGTGCATTGGCTAAACTTGTAATCCTGAGGATAACCCCTGTCGAATAAAATTATTTAATTCAAAGGTTTAATTTGTAGGATAGTTATATATTTTCGATAAAATTTAAAAGTGTCTTATTTCAGTGACTAAATTTAAAACTAGGAAGAGCGTGCAGCTCACATTGCAGCAAGAGAGCCATGTGCAGCTGAGAATTTCTATACCTTTTTGAATGTTGTCGAAAATATTTTAATATCGAAACGGGATTAATGGTAAATTTTGATACTAGTACGATAAAGTGATCTAACTTGCTCGTGTGACAACGTTCACACAAGGGTGGAATCTATTTCTCACTAATGTATAGAAACACGTTTTATGACACAACTTGTGAGAAGCTCAATTGAAAGCATGCGTCTTTTTTGACATCATAAGATTTGTGACGGAGAATCCGGCACAAGAGTTGTTTGGAGAGAGAGAGAGAGAGATAGAGAGAGAGAGGGAGAAACACACATAACCTCATCGAGAGGAACGTCCCCGACGCCACGCACGAGCCACTAAAATAATAGAATGACGGGGATTAACGGGATAGGATTGGGTTTGTTCCATGCGCGGAGCCTGGGAAAACAAGGACAAGGAGCTGACCGGCCAGGAGGAGGAGGAAACACCACCGACAACAGGTGCAGCTCCAGGAGAGGCGACACCACTGGCACTTTACTCCGAGAGAGAGCGCGCGATAGCCAAGCTATGGTAGCGCGTGAGAGCGAGGGAGAAGGAGCGCACGCGGCCTACTAATGCATGCTCGCATAGTAGTGCTTGGCCGGTAGAGTGAGGGAGAGAGCTAATGCAGCCACGTTGGCCAACGCGCTGAGTCAGATCCTACTGAGAGTAGGCAGCGCCACGTCGACGGCCCCGAGCCAATCAGAAGGCTGTTTAATGGGAAGAAGCTTCGTTTCGCCCCATTTTGTCAAGGACCTTCCAGGACACCAGACGTGCTCACGAGAATTCGACTGCCTTTAGCCGCCATTGTCGCGAACACGTGCGAGCAGTATTTCGCTTATTTTAGAGCAGCGGAAGAGAGAGAGAGGAAGAGAGTGAAACGAGCGAGACCAGTTGCGACCAGAGGGAAAAGGATCCCGGACACGAGACGTTGCTGGGATAGCGAAAATAAGTGGGTTTATTCTGGCCTGTTATTAACATTTGTTCGTCTGGCCTGCGCCGCCAATATCTCTCTCGTGTCGGTCAAGTCCCGCGACGGAACAACGCGTTCGGAAAAATAAGTGTCGGTTGAGTGCGAGGGGAAGCCGGGGTGAGAAGGCGAACGTTGTATTGTGTTTGATTGAATATACGAGAAAGTAAAATTGACATCGAGAGTCATTCTTGCGTGATCCTTTATGCGAAGAGCACTAGCGTCAGTGGTGGAACAGCGTGGGTTTCGCCCGTATCTCCTCGCCGAATCTCCTCCGGGGTAAGAGGCTCAGGAGCATCCGGGATCAAGGTGAGTCGGGGACGGGAATTGCCAGGCGCCCAACAATCAGAGGAAGAAAAAAAGGCAATTCACCGAATCCCCGTTATACATAGTGGCACGCGCTTCGATATTTATTGAGGCCGAGAAGTCTAGTTTTTCCGATTAGGAACCCGTCACACAATAGCGCTAGCCAACGTGAAGCCGAGCTGAGGATACGCGGAGAAAATCGCGAACCACGTGTTGCCGGTAGGGTCTGGCGAATTGGGCCGAGTGAAGAGAGGAAAGAAAAATTTAATTAGTTCAGAAGTGCGGCGAAATAAAAATAGAAATTTTTCTCGTAATTGTGTGGGAAGAGTTACGAGCGGTCGAGTTGTTAAAAATTTAACAATAATTACTTAATTCAGAGAGGCAGGAATTAAGTGAAATTTTTTTATATATTTATTAAATTTATTAAATTTATAATCTTAAAATTTTGAAAATTATTGCCGGCAGAGGTGAGAAAATCCAGGGAAGATACGTGGCCATTGCGAGGAAATTTCCGCGATCAGCGAAAACCGAGCCGTGTTAGGTCGTTTGCGTGCGCGCGAGAGAGACCAAAAATTTACTAACACTAAGTTAAGGATAATTTGTAGAAAATTTTGTGTTTGCGAGCGTGCGCTAAATTAAGTATTTATTGTGAACCAATTATTGCCTGGAGGGCCCTCTTGGAAAATTCGAAAATTATCTTGTGTTCCCTTTTCCATAGGATATTGTGCCTAGAGGTAGATGGTTAGGAGATTATATGTAGTATATTGAGACTGTATATTGTTTATTTGTATTATTGTCGGTTGAGCGAGGTGATCAAGCCAGAGACTTGGAAGGATAGCAAAAGCCGGTTGAGTATTTACTTTCAGAAAGATATTAAGGAAGTAAGGAAATTAAAAATTTTTTCAAGAACGCCAGAATTGAAATTCAGAATTTATTCAAGAAAACTATTCAACAAGATTTTCTCTTTTTTTTCCTTTCCCTTTTAGGTGTGAGTATATACGGTAACCGCCATTTACAAATTTTAAAATAATTTATTATCATTCTTAGCGAGAACTGTACTACCTAGGCACAATATCGACCCAGAATTAGTAGCAAACCTGAAAATCCCCCGATTTATTTTGCCGAACGTATACTTCTGCCAAGCCTGTTTGACGAATCCAGGGAAGTCACAGTCCCTTTCCCTGGGTGGGCCATACTCTGAAAGCTTAGAGTTTACAGCATCTCTTTTTACTTTTCGGGATCAGCAATAAGAAGAGAGAGAACATTTTTGTTCGACTAGGATTTAATTACGCAAGATGACTAGCTATGAGGAAACCACACTAGATCATAGCGCGAAGATGAGCCGGTTGAAGCAGCACAGGAAAGTGCGGATGCTGAGTCGGAATATCAAAGCCTTGTCGGCAGAGGAAGTCGAAGAGGAACTTCGGGCACGGAAGCTGAATGTTCAAGGATCACAGGCTGCGAAGAGGAAGAAACGGACCCGCATGTACACCAGCGCTACCCACTGAGAGTCGGAGGAAGGATAACCGCTGCAACATCAGGCAACAATGGATTGCGTCCGCAGAGAGATAGACCAGGGAGCGCCATTGCCCCTAACCCATCACCAGCTCTAGTCCAGCTATTACTTAGCTTGGCAGCCGCGGCGCAGGATCCCCAGATTGCGCAGTTACTGCTGATACAACCCTCAGCCACGGCGTATGGACCTCCTGATGCCCATATCACACGGAGGAGGTACGGAGACCAGCCAGCCGGAAGAGTGGGTGATAGGCACGCGGAACACGCAATCCCAAGGAGTCACGCGCAGGGAAATTTCTCGGCTTTAAGACATCATATACCAGTAGTGGGGGAGAGAGAGCACCACCTAGTGTATTGGGATACGACACGTCGGATTCGGAAGAGGAAGAAGAAAGACGGAGTGTCGAAGAAAATCCCCATGCAAGACAAATAACGTCGACAGGCAGCCATAGCCAGACGAGTGGCGGTCTGCACGTGATGAAAGTCCTGAAAGGGTGGAACATCAAGTTTACTAAGGAAGATCGAGAAGGCCCAGAGGAATTCCTAGCTCGAATTCAAGATTGCCGGAAGAGTGCAGGTTTCACAGATCAAGAGATCTTAGGAGCTTTGCCATGTGCGTTGGATAAACAGGCTAGCCGGTGGTATCGTACAGTAGCCGATGAAATCCAGACGTAGAGGCAGTATTAGAGGCATTTTAGGCACCAATTCATTGGGGACTTGGATCGACAGGATCTAATGGACGACCTCAATCGCAGAACGCAAGGAAAAGGCGAAAAGATTTCCAACTTTCTATCAAACTTCAGATATATGGTCGGATATTTCAAAGGGCCTCCGTCACAGAGAGAACAAGTGGAATTGGTGTATAGGACGTTATTGCCGGAATATCGGAATGCCATCAAGGACAAACCGATCTACACGCTGAGCGATATCCAGCGATACTGTCGCGAATGGGAAAAGAACAGGGATCTCAACAAGCGCTATACGACTCCGCCGAGCGACGAGGAAATGAAAATTCCCAAGGCCGGATATTCAGAACCGTCGAGCAGAGAAAAGGTGGCAGCTATCCGCGAGGAGGAAGAAGAGTCGGTTGAAGAGGCAAGCATTGTGAGGAAGTCAACCACCAGCAAAAAGGGAACAGCGAAGTCCAAGGCCAACGCAGCACCCCGCATGGGGATCGCGCAGTCAGCCAAGGAACCGAGAGTAGCAGCTCAGGTTCAGCTGGAAGAGCCGGTTTTAGTGGAGACAGCAGCGATACAGCCGCAGGGCTCCGGTGCTCCTAGGCCGGTGGAAAGAGCAGGAGGGAATAGTAGCGCCCCAAGTGCCCGCGACAGGCAACCGGGTGACCGAAGCATAGGAAGTTATGGAAGATCAGGACAGAACCAGAGCAGGAGCGAGTACTCAGGAGCCTGCTTCAAGTGCTCGAAAGCGGGACACCGAGCAGCAGAATGCCCAGAGGCGCCGTGCTTCTTTTGCGGCAAACCAGGGTACAGGCTGGTTAGCTGCCCCGAGAAGTCGCGGTTAACTGTACAGTGTCAAGTGTGCGGTTCGTCGGGAGTTACGTTCAAAACGTGCTCTACATCCGCGCCTCTTCGTGAGAAGTGGGGAAACGGTCAAGCTGGGGGGTTGTAAAGTCCCACAGCCCTCATGCTAAGCCTCCAGGGACAACAGCGATAACCAGACAAGTACCACAAGATGTACCTGGCTAGAAGAGTGGAGGAGCAATAAGCTCAGAGGAGAGGGAGGGTGAAACCCCTTAGAAGAAGAGGAAGGAAGTGCCTTGGGTCAAGCCGGAAGAGTTCAAGCCTTTTCTAGCGCCAAAGCCAAATAAGGAAGTGCCTTGGGTCAAGCCATCAGAGCCTACAACTTTGACAGCGCCAAATGACACAAAGTTCGTGGAAGATACTGCTAGAGAGAGCATTAAGCCTGATTGGGTCAAGCCAGAGGAGGTAAAATCTTCTCCAGCGCCAAAGACAGGAACGGTGAAGAAAGTGAGAGGAGTATGGCAAGCAGGATCACATTGGAGCAAGTCGGCGATGAGTAACCCGTCTACGAGCCCAATCAAATCTAGCTCACGCCCGGTGGAGGAAGCAAGGCCAGCAGAATCTCAGTGGAGCCAATCGGCGATGAGGAACCCATCGAAAAGCCCACTCAACCCTAACTCGCGCTCAGTGGAAGGATCGTCGAAAACTAAGATCATGAGGATGCTCGAGGAGTTCCGAAGCACCTCATGTACGGCCGGTGAGTCGGACCAATCAGTCTCATGGCGACAACCGATGGGAGGACCATCGGACATAGTGGAGGAGGAGTCTCCGAAGCGATCACCTTGGGTCAAGCCGGAAGGGCCGCAACCATTCCCCGCGCCAAGACAGAAAAAGCTTCAGATTGTGGAAGGATTTATCCGTAATGCCACCTACAAAAAACCACAGGATCATACCTTGTACCTTGGAGGTGAGCAATCAATGAGTGCACCATTGACGGATCAGAAGGGAGGACCTTCAGAAGGAAATTACAAGTGCCTGCGGGACAAGCCAGGCTCAGAAAAGTCAACAGCGCCGGGGGAAGTAATAAAGGAAGAGGATTATCAATTTCCTAAGGAAACCAAAGCAGCCGACACCAAGGATAGCGATAGCGGGGCCATCGATCCAGTCATAACTACGGAAGTCGTTTCGACAGCCAGTGGAAGGGCCGGAAATGACAAGGTTAACTTAGGAAATTCATGTTTAGGGGAAGAGAGGATTGTGCCAAGCACAATAGATAGTGATCACGAAACGGATGAAGAAATCTCCGGTATGACGGTAGAAAATCGGAATTTTCTAACAGTGATCCTTGGAGGGCAGTCGTACAAAACGCTTTTTGATCCAGGAGCCATGGTGTCTCTGGCAGGACCGAAAATCACGAGTAAGTTCCGAGACCGATTGGAACCAACACAACTAGCGGTACGGGGAGAAATCGGCGGTGTAACGTCGGTAGCAGGATTGTTGAAGGTTAGCCTGGAAGTGGATGGACACGTGGAAATATTACCGATACGTGCATTGACTAATCTGGAGTACGATCTGCTACTAGGGGTGGATTTCGGCCGGTTATTCCAGTGTGATGTGAAGTTTGGAGAAGACTTGTGGAGAGTGAGAGGTGGCCAATGGAGATGCTTGGCCGGTCGAGAGGGAGACACGGAGGCAACCATATAGGCCGAATGCGCAGGAATATGCGAGCTCAAGGATGAGCAAAGAGAACGAGTGAGGAAGCTGGTAGAGAAGTTGCTACCCGAAAAACCGGATGAACATCCCTTAACCAACTGCACGGAGCACGCGATAGATGTGCAAGGCGTCGCTCCGATCAAGCACAAGTTATGCCGGGTGTCGCCAAGGATGTTGGAGGTGGCACAAGAAGAGGTTCGAAGTATGGACAGTAAAGGCACTATAGAGAGGTCGGCCAGTGAGTGGAGTAGCGCTCCAGTTCTAGTCAAGAAGTTGGATGGAAAATATCGCTTCTGTATCGATTACAGGGACCTTAACAGGGTCACCAAGAAGGATGCATATTCCATCCCGAATATGGACTCCATTCTTGACAAACTGAGGCGGGCCAAATACATCACGACAATAGACCTGAAATGGGCCTATCACCAAGTAACGGTAGAGTTGACGAGTAGGAAGTATACAGCCTTTGCAGTCCCAGGGTCAGACCTATGGCAGTTCAAACGAATGCCGTTTGGGCTCACAAACGCCCCGATGACATTCCAAAGGTTGATAGATAACCTTTTTGGCCCAGAAGTCGAACCATACATCTTCGGATACCTAGATGATATTATCATCGTCACGGAAGAATTCGAGGAACATCTACACTGGTTGGAGGTAGTGCTAACGAGATTGAGAGACGCGAATCTGGCCCTAAACAAGGACAAGTGCGAGTTCTGTTGTTCCAGAGTAACCTACCTAGGTTTTACCCTGGACAGCGAAGGTTTGCAGCCAGACCCAGAGAAAGTAACGCCGGTAGTGAATTACCCCGCACCTCAGACAGTCAAACAGCTGAGGCGATTCTTGGGTATGGTATGGTCGGATGGTACTCACGATTTATTGAGAAGGATTCTGAGTGGAAAGTCCCTCTGGTGAAACTACTGAGAAAAGATATGCCATGGAAGTGGGGAGATGAGCAACAAGAGCCCTTTGAAAAGCTCAAGAAAGCACTAACGGAAGCCCCAGTACTTGCCAGGCCGGATTTTTCGAAGCCATTCTCAATACAGTGCGATGCTAGTGACTATGCGATAGGGGCAGTACTCACCCAAGAGACCGAGGATGAAGAGCACGCTATAGTGTATGTCAGCCGAGTACTCACGCCGGCAGAGAAGAACTACACCACTACCGAGAAGGAGTGTTTAGCATTGGTGTGGGCGGTAAAGAAGCTAAGGCCGTATGTAGAAGGATACAAGTTTACAGCGGTAACGGATCACAGCGCTCTCAAATGGCTAAAGACTGCCAAGGAACCGACAGGCCGGATAGCTAGGTGGTTCTTGGAGCTGCAACAGCTAAACTTCACGATCGTGCACAAGAAAGGAGCACTGCATCATGTACCGGACTCACTGTCACGGATGTTCGAGTCGGAAGAGGAGGGCGCAGCAGCGTTTGCCGAGGTTCAAGATCCAGCATATCTGCGAATAATGAAGGGAGTGATCGAAACGCCGCATAAATTTCCAGGGTGGAAAGTGGAGGACGGCATGCTCTACAGATACCGCAAAGATGCCTTGCTAGACCCGATCCTAACGCCGGAAGAGGGCTGGAGATTGGTAGTACCAGAAGAGTATCGAGAGAGGGTGTTGCGAGATGCCCATGGCGAAGCATCAGCCGGACACTTGGGACGAGAGAAAACTTACGACAGAGTGGCTCGCGAGTATTACTGGAAAGGAGTGCGGAATGACGTACACCGGTTTGTGGCTCAGTGCCCTCAATGCCAGAGGTACAAAGTCTCTCAATTGGGGCAACAAGGCCTAATGGGAGATAGGATAGTCGAGAGGCCGTGGGCAGTTGTGACAGTGGATTTAATGGAGTTCCCGAAGAGTAAGAGCAGAGATAAGTACCTTGCAGTATTCCAGGATCTATTTACCAAGTGGGTAGAGATCAAACCCCTAACCAAAGCGGATGGAAAATCGGTAGCACAGGCATTAGAAGAGTTAATCCTGTTTAGGTGGGAAACGCCCAACTACGTGCTCACCGACAATGGCCGGGAATTTGATAACAAGACCCTGAAATCAATGCTGGAGGAGTACGGGATCAAGCATGTAACCACGCCACCCTATCATCCTCAGGCGAATCCGGTAGAGAGGAGTAACCGGACGTTGAAAACAATGATTGCCATATTCACGTCGGAGTCGGATCAAAGGGAATAGGATCAGAACCTGCATAAATTGAGACATGCCATAAACACAGCGTCACAGTCCTCAACGAAAGTATCGCCAGCCTTTCTCAATTATGGCAGGCATCCGCGGCCAGTGAGAAGCCTACGAAGAGAAGTGGAAGACAGTAAGTTGATCGAGCAGATTCAGCCGGAGGAGTGGGTAGAAAGAGCGAGAAAGTTAGACGCTCTGAGAAATCTAGTGGCCAGACACCTCGATCAGGCAAGAGCAAAGCAGGAAAAACAATACAACAAGGGCAGGAAGGATGTCAGGTTTCAGGTCGGCGACCAAGTACTGAGGAAGGTGCACGTATTATCAAATGCCGCACAGAGTTTCAATGCCAAACTCGCTCCTAAGTTTTTGAAGGTCCCTTTGAGGTTCTAGAAGTAAGATCACCCACCGTATATATTCTAGGTCAGGGTGGGGGAGTTAGCCGCCGGATAACAAAATCCCACGTGTCGGAACTAAAAGATTCGTCCAACCTAGGGGAACCCGCTAGGTCACCTTGGAATTACTTAGTTCCATCCCCATCCACCCTTATCTGGAATTCTCCCAAGGGGTAGGCAGGTACGGGTGCGATCTCACACCCATCCTGTGGGGTATGTCAAAGGAGCCCTAGCCGAATACTCACCTGTGTTGTCTGTGTTGTCCAAATGACCTAGGTCGGAATGCCGTGCTAATTGGAATTGCCATTTTTTTTTGTTTCTGCCAAATTAGGTGCTGAGAATGCCAGGGTTAGGAAGACGTCGTCCGTCATGGCCGGAGAGGTGCCACTCCCCGTTCCCGGAGTTCGAGCCTCCGGGTGATCTGGTGCGGTTGGAAGCCGTTCCAGAAGCGGAGGAGCCTGCTTCGTCGGACGCGTCCCCCCCAGCTCGGCCCGAGAGCCCAATGCTCAGGTGGGCCGACTTCCTTGAGAAGGACCTCAAGGAAGCGGCCGCACGCCACGACGACGGGAAGCGTGCGGCCTGGCTGGATGTGGTGCACGCCCAGAACCGACACGAGGCCATCATGGACGCGTCTGCAGAGCGCTACCCCAAGCCGCTACTGTTGTCACCCAGCGTCTCGCCCGTCCTCATAGACCTCGAGGCCGAGGAGGAACAGGAGGACTCCGTCAAGGGGGTCATCTCTATGGCTGAACAAGCTGGTGGAGCCGGGGGAGATCGTGGAGGAACCGGTTCCGATCGTACCGGCACTGGCACTCGCGACGCGGAGAAGGGGGAGAGAGCGCGATCGCCCGGGCCACGACACTGCTACATGACGAGGAGCGGCGTCGAGGAAGAGCGAAGGGCCGGTAGAGTGAGGGAGAGCGCACAAGAGTGAGAGTGAGAGAGAGAGAGAGAGAGAGAGAGAGAGAGAGAGAGCGCGACCTGTCACCGGCCAGAGAGAGAGCCGACCAGCGGGAGAGCGCGCTCGACCAGGCCGGACGGATATATGAAGCGGAGAGCACGATAGCTCTCGCCGCGCATCTGTTCCGCGCCCCTCACCGAGAGAGAGCCAAGCCAGCCTCGCACTAGAGAGGGAACGGACGTTCGGTCCGCCTCGGCCAAGCTCGCGCCTCCTTAGGCGCGCAAGCAAGGCAGCGCGCACGTCCGGTGGAGCGAGAGAGAGCGCGCGATAGCCAAGCTATGGTAGCGCGTGAGAGCGAGGGAGAAGGAGCGCACGCGGCCTACTAATGCATGCTCGCATAGTAGTGCTTGGCCGGTAGAGTGAGGAAGAGAGAGATAATGCAGCCACGTTGGCCAACGCGCTGAGTCAGATCCTACTGAGAGTAGGCAGCGCCACGTCGACGGCCCCGAGCCAATCAGAAGGCTGTTTAATGGGAAGAAGCTTCGTCTCGCCCCATTTTGTCAAGGACCTTCCAGGACACCAGACGTGCTCACGAGAATTCGACTGCCTTTAGCCGCCATTGTCGCGAACACGTGCGAGCAGTATTTCGCTTATTTTAGAGCAGCGGAAGAGAGAGAGAGGAAGAGAGTGAAAAAATTCTAAATACAGTATTTCTTATTTTTTAAAGTCTCATCTTTCAATCGCCATCAATGCGAAATTTTTTGAAAACTTGCAGCGCCGAAAGATGCAAAGAAAAAATTGGATAAGGAGAAAGGAATTTGGATTATCTAAAATAAATCAAATTACACAAATTATCTATGATTCGCCTATAAAGAGGGGAATTTTGATACCTATTACATTCTCTCTCTCTCTCTCTTTCTGTTTTTGACGGTCCCCGGATCGCGCCCAGAGCAGACGAGTTGATTTTTATAATTCGCCATAACAGCGATTTCATTAATTATTTAGTTGATGTACACCTGCATCACTTCCCTGATTCTAAAAGAAGATTTTTGTCGCTGCAAGTTTTCATAATGTGAAACTTCCTCACATAACTTTTTCGTTTGAACGTATGCTCCCAATTTTTCGGAAAAAATATTTTCAAAAATCCCATATACGGCCCTGATATATTTTTAAAATTATTTAAATTTTTTAACAGTCGTAGGAAAAATATTAATTTTCGGCGAAAAGCTAGCGAGTTGAAGTAAAAAATATAATAAATTTCTTTTAAGCAAAAAATTCCGTTTTTCTTAAATAAGTAAAAAACAAAAAATACTACAAATTTGTGTCCAATGCAAAACTGATGCACGATAAAATTCTCTACAAGTATGAATCGTTAAAATTCAAAATTGAACAATTTTCAAGATTCGTTCCGTGGACAATATATTGTAGCGTTTTCGAGCGCAGATCCCCTTATTGCATCCGGCCCTTCAATTATTTAGTTGATTATTTAGAAAGATAAATTGATTAATCATGACGATTATTCAAAGAAATTTACATTTACAAAATTAACTACGATCCACCCGAAGAATTTTCGTACCTATGGTTTCAAAAATACTTTATTTAAATAGCGCCCTGCTGTAAATTTTTGAACTTGTATTTTTAATACATTATTTCAGAAAGTGCACTTACTGAATTTTATTTTAATAGTATCTAATCGTAATTAGTAGAATTGTCGAACATTATTATTCGTCAATAATTGCTACACATATGCTAATATTAGCCAAATAATTGCATATCTCATGTAAATAAATAATGCTTTTCTCAATAACATGTTCAATAATGAATCATCTGCAAACGTTTTCCCTCGTAATTAAATAAAATAATACTTTTATATTCTCGAAGTTGAAATGTATTCCAAAGTGTCCTCGATTCCTTTCTTTTTTTTTTTAAAGTTGAACTTTTACAAAACTCCCAGTGGTAGTGAAAATGACGATCTGCCTTTGCGATCGTCTTTTTTTAAACTTGCCTCAGCTCACCTTAGCACTATTTTTTCAATCAGTTCGGTTTTTGCAACTAACCGTAATTTTTTTAAATGGCCCATTATTTCGTGGAGTATTATGTACTACAATATGATAATAATATTTACACATTTTTTTTATTCACACTGATCTCAAGTTTGTGACGTGCCAGAGCGCCGCCACTGTTTTTCCGACAGGAGAGATGGAAACGATCTCCTTGTCCGGGTTTTCGGACCCGATTTACTTCACGATACCCAAGTGCTATCCCCACCCAATTACTTAGGAGCCTAGTGAGAGAGATCAGATGCTACATATTGAGCGATCTGTCGTCTCGGCTACCTAAGTGTTAGATACCCGCTAGAAGAGAGGGGGCAATCTTTGCTTAGCTAGTCAGTATCCACTTAATCGGGATGCTGCTTGGATTTCAGGAAAGGAAGGGATGCAGAAATGTTGAATTTCCTTGTAAATATTCCACCACGCAATGGGGTGAAATATGACAAGACTTGGCGTTCTCGTATTACCTCCTTTCTGCCGCGTAGTGGGGCAGAAAGGCCTTCGTAAGGAAAACCAGGGCGAGACGGCTCTTAGCTATCAGCTGGTATAAGGGACGTAATGGTCCCTATACCTTGGACAGCTTGCGAGCTAGAGAGAAAAGCGTTTGAATATCGTTTTAAATAGATTTATTTCACGATGATCTCACTACATGCTCTGAGGATCGTCTGACTGCTCGATGTGTGCGCGCGTGTTTATTCGCATTTCATGCGTTCTATATGTTTTATAGTTTTAATGGTAATGATTTGTTTTACGATTATTGCAATTATGTTATTGCAAAATACTAAATTAGAGTTTTTATTCTCTACGTTAATTGAAATTATGAAAACAATAACCTCGCTAAAACAGTATACGCAACGCTCGTAAATGTTATTATCTTAGTATTTAGATTTATCTTAAGTATTTATTTTTAATACATTTTATTAATGCATTAGAAATTGTTATTGATTTAGTGACAGGTGTCACATTGCCCCCCTTAAATAAAATTTACAATTTTGAAACAGAATTTTAATTTTATTTAAAATCCAAAAAAAAAACTTATCAAAAATAATTTCTAATGCATTATTTTGAAAAAAAAGAATAAGTTTGCGACGATAGCATAGCGTCGCGAAACACACAAAGAATTCGATGATAGAGCGCGAGAGAGAGAGTACGCGCCCCACCGCGTGCGCGACTCTCCCACCGCCCGCTATCATTAATGATCCCCCACCCTACCTAACTCAGCGCGAGTATAGATAATGACTTGCGCTGGATCCGAAAGGCAGTTCGGCCAAGGTTCTCCTTGGAGAAACCCACAGACTGGATACGCTTAACCGAGACTAGAGGTGTCCCTCTGTCTCAGGATAGCTACCCAGCTGCGGCCCGAACTCACTTCCCCGCAATCAAAGTGCTTCTCGATTTCCCGGGCGTAGTCACGAGGTGCCCCTCGTGAACGTCATCCCGTAACACGTGCGAGGTGCCCCTGGTACGTATATCCGGCGCGAAAGTCGAGGTGCTCCTCGCCTTCGTGCGAAACTCCCGTAACCGAGCTTCCACGAGGTGCCCCTCGTGGTGACGAGGTCCCGTCGGGAGACTCTCGAGGTGCTCCTCGCAAGGGTCTCCCGTCTAGTTGATTAATAATACGTGGCCGACGCACACTGACACATACGATAGCAACATTTATAACATATCGCGCACGACCGAGTATGTATTAATAGACAGCGTGTAAATAACTATTTGTTTATAATAAAGCCAATCTAGATATATATGCTTCGGGTTACAAGATGTACCGTGTAAATTAATATCTTTATTTTCTCTATTATTATAGAATGATTGAGGAAATGGAGACGCCGGACGTCGATATGCAGTCAGCACCTGAGCACATCTAATATAACTTTAAATCGTCGTCATTTTATTGTATCATTTTTTTTGTATCTTTCTATAATTGATTTTCAAAATATATTCATGTTAACCTTTCAACTGAACTCTTGGCCATTTATTTAAACACCCGAACGTGAACTACTCGCATCCCCTTCCCTATATATTTATATATATACCTATATACCGAGATAACACACCCTAGATTTCTCGTGAGCATCCGGTAAAGGGCAGGATGTGAGAACGTGACCCAAAGGGGGTAACGTTACATGGCGCCCGAACAGTCGTGACTTATAATTATTGTAAAAATAAACGACCAAGAGTTTTGAAGCATATATATCGCGCAGAATAGGTTAAGAGCGAAATGACAGGCGTGTCATGGATATATAGATTTAAAAAAAACGAATTAATAAAGAAACTGGAAGAAAACGAATTAGACTCAAGAGGAACGGTCTCAGAATTACGGCAGAGATTTGTAACATTTTTTAAAGAATACCCGGACTTGTACGAAGACGTCTCGGAAGACCCAGAAAATTACAAGGAAGGATTAGATATCACAAGAGACTTAAAAATGGAGCAACCAGAGGCAACAGCAAGCGCCGTAGGGCCACAGATAGTATACGTACCAACCGTACCAGATTCCATTCGCATAATGGAACAAATGCGCAAATGGAACTGCCACTTCGACGGAAAAACGTGTACGACTTCATAGAGAGGGTATCAGAGCTAAAAACAATATACAATCTAACGGATGAACAGCTACTGAGAGGATTCTCGGAGCTTCTACGAGGAGAAGCTCTATCATGGTTCCGAAACATGAACAACGCAATAGAGACATGGAAACAACTTAAAGAAGAAATAAGAAATTTTTACTTGTCCTAGATAGACAAATCGCCGAAAGGAAACAGGGTTCGAACGAAGCCATCAGAATATACGCGAACGCGCTTTTATCACTGATGCGAAGAAGAGGCGGTATCACGCAAGCAGTGCAACTAGGAAACCTATACTACAACATGAAACCCGACTACAGATTGCATATCAAACTGACGGAAATAGACACAGTAAACGCACTCATACAAAGAGTAGAAGAAATAACAGAAACCATGAAGGAAATAAAAGAAGAGAGCAGTGGCAGCAGTCGCCAGGACGGGCGATACAAGAACTCAAACCCGAAGAAAATAATGTCGATGTCAGAAACCTACGACCGAAAAAACTGCTGTTGGAACTGTAAACAGCGAGGACACAGCAGGTTCAATTGCAAAAGGCAGTCAAAAAAATTCTGTTCGTTTTGCGGCAAAGATGACGTCCTAACAAGAGATTGCAACTGCAACAAGGGAAACGAACAAAGGGCCGGCCCCGCATTCAAGCAGGATCGGCCCCAAAGTTTCAAAGGGAGAATAGACCCTTCATAAAATTAAAAACAAGAAACATATCAATAAAAGCGCTGATAGATACAGGCGGAGTTAACTCATACATGAGTATAAGAACCGCAGTAAGATGTAAGCAAGCCGGATCGACCGAGGAAAAAGAAGAAAAAGCCGCAGCAATGGCGGACGGGACCGAAACACTACTGAACAACAGTGTAACTGGAAAATTCAAGACCAACGGAAAAACTATCACACATTAATTCCTAGTAATGAAAAACTTAAATTACGACGCACTGTTGCGTCTTAAAATTACAATAAACGGACAAGATATAGCGCTCGAAAACACACCGGTCAACTCAATATTCTCAATCGAGCAAGAGACGGGACTTATGGAACTCAGCAGCATACAAAATAAAAGTTTAAATAAGTTTTTGCGAGAAGAATTTGAGAAATTCGAGCATATCTCAGGCCCCACGCCACTACGAAAGCACAAAATAAAGCTTTTGAATCCAGAACCGCTCAAACAAAGATACAGACCAAGGAAACCGGCAATGCAAGCGATTATTGACGAAGAAATCGACCAGATGTTAAAAGATAAAGTCATACAACCATCAAGCAGCCCATGGAGATCACCAATAGTGATAGTCAAAAAGAAAACCGGAAAGAACCGTTTTTGCATAGATTTTCGCAGGCTCAATAAAGTCAGCGAAAAAGACTCATACCCCCTACCGCAAGTAAACGCGACGTTAGACAAACTACGAGGAGCGCATTACCTATCATTGATAGATCTAAAGAACGGATATTGGCAAGTAGCATTAACCGAAGAGAGCGGACCACCGATAGCATTTACAATACCAGGAAGAGGGCTCTTTGAGTTTACAGTTCGGCCATTCGGACTACACGCCAGCGCAGCTACATTCCAAAGACTCTTGGATGACGTAATTACACCAGATTTAGCGCCAAGAGCTTTCGCGTATTTAGACGACATAGTAATAGCGTCGAAAACGTTCGAAGATCACCTCGAAGATTAAAAAGACGTATTCAAGCGACTTAGAGAGGCAAAACTAAAGCCTAACCCGGAAAAATGCGAATTCGCCCAGTGGAACGCGTAAACCGAGTAATAAAAACGATGATTAAACAATATATAAAAAAATCGCAAAAATCTTGGGACGCTCACTTAGCGGAACTAACATTTGCGTATAACACGGCGTACCACGACACTACAGGCTTCTCACCGGCATACCTGAATTATGGAAGAGAGCTAATAGTGCCAGGAAGCATACATCAAGAATATAGACTAGACAATACAACATCAACCGAAAAAAGAATAAAAAGGATACAAGAAGCGATCGAACTCGCGCGTGCAAGCATGGCCAGAAGCTTTAAAAAGCAAGAAAAACATTATAATCTACGCCACCGAAAATGGAAATCAAAGAAGGGAGAAATGGTACTAAGGAAAACACATACACTCTCTAAAAAAGCAGTCGAAATAAACGCCAAACTAACGGAAAAGTACGACGGGCCTTACGAAATACACGAACAGACTTCCCAGTTATATTCACACTAAAGGACAAGAGAGGGAAAACAATCAAAAACATCCACATCAAGGATATCAAGGCGTACAGAGACTCCCACCAAGATAGCAAGCCCGAGGGTGAAGATATTTAATAATCCACCACGATTAAAATTTCACCAGTCAAGCAGAGACGACAAGAAAAGATGCCTCGAAAAACCACAGCCGAAAGAATAGAAGAGTCAGTGAAGCTACGAATTAACAGCGTGATCAAATTAAACAAAATACTGGAAAAGAAAATAGAATTTCAAATACAGAGAATAAGCGTCCTCGAACAGGAAATAGCCGTAAACCAGAATATAATCAACGATCTACATGCAACAATCGAAGAAACGAGACAATCAGAAAATTCTGAGAAAAATAGTATCCAATAACATTGACAAAATTAATAAGAATTTCGCGAAGATCGAAGCAGCGGGGGAACAGGCGCAAGAAGCGTATAATCGATATTTCACGCAGATTTGGAACGAAATCGACGAGCTAAGGAGAAGGGATAAGGACTAACACCTATATAAAGGACGAGAAGAAGGAAAAGCCTCAAAATCACGTAATCACAGTACGATGTCGTTCACCGAAGAGCTCAAGCAACTGGAAGACGAACTCCAAACAGCGAATTTTAGGATGTTCGAGACGCTGCTCGACATTCCATCACCGGAGCCATACGTACCCAAGCCATACGTGCCGAAATATACACCGACACCGATCGCGCTACTCGACGCAACAATCCGACGGCCGACACGACCGAAAATAATCACGCCGCAAAGGAAGATGAAAATTATAAGTGCCGAGCCGCTAAAAACAAACACGAGAAAGCCGATCAAAACAGACGCCGAGCACCTACCATCGGCAACAGCAAGAAAAAGAATAGCCATGAACAAAAAAGGCCACAGCAACTACACATCTACCGGCTAAACCAACAGAAAGCGCTAAAAACACCAGCACACGATTAACGCCAATAGCAGCCCACAGCAGTGCAGAACACCCCCAGCCAATAAAAGGATTGAAAATAAAAAAGCATCCCAGAGCAGGAGCAGACACAGCACCCAACAAATGCAACGAGCAACAGATGAAAATTCCGGGCCAACGAGTAAAGCTGCCAGGAGAACCTATAATAACAGTGCCCATCGGCATAAGCCGATACCAGATAAGAACCGGCGGATTCAAATGGTCGCTACGCGTAGACCCGGCAACCGGCAGCGTGAGACGCGTGGAACGGCCACGGAAATTACAGCTGCACGAGAAAGAAGACGATTTCCAGGTAAAAAGAAAAGTTTTACAAGCATTCCGTAATATAATTAACACGAAAACTAGCCGCGCATTACGTATTCGACTTATTATCAATGTACTAAACAACGACACGAGCGCTATAATTTGTTACCGTTGTAATACACAAGAGAGTAATTTCGGAAAATTCCTCTCTACTAACCGGAGGAGTGGAAGTGCGACGATAGCACAGCGTCGCGAAATACACGCAGAATTCGATGATAGAGCGCGAGAGAGAGAGCGCGCGACCCACCGCGCGCTATCACTAATGTTCCCGCACCCTACCTAACTCAGCGCGAGTATAGATAATGACTCGCGCTGGATCCGAAAGGCAGTTCGGCCAAGGTGCTCCTTGGAGAAAGCCACAGACTGAATACGCTTAACCGAGACTAGGGGTGCCCCTCTGCCTCAGCATAGCTACCCAGCTGCGGCCCGAGCTCACTTCCCCGCAATCGAGGTGCTTCTCGATTTTCTGGGCGTAATCACGAGGTGCCCCTCGTGGTGGCGAGGTCCCGTCGGAAGACTCTCGAGGTGCTCCTCGCAAGGGTCTCTCATCCGTCCCCGAAATCCTGTCTCCATCATACCGAGCGGGATTAATATTACGCGGCCGACGCACACTGACATATACGATAGTAACATTTATAACATATCGCGTACGACCGAGTATGTATTAATAGATAGCGCGTAAATAACTATTTGTTTATAATAAAGTCAAGTTAGATATATATATGCTTCGGGTTACAAGATGCACCGTATAAATTAATATTGTTATTTTCTCCATATTATAGAATGATTAACGAAACGGAGACGCCGGACGTCGATATGCAATCAGTACCCGAATACAGTTAATGTAACTTTGAATCATCGTCAATTTATTGTATCATTTTTTTGTATCTTTTTATTACTGATTTCCAAAATATATTAATGTTAACATTTCAACTGAACTCTTGGCCATTTATTTAAATACCCGAACGTGTACTACTCGCATCCCCTTACTATATATTTATATATATACGTATATACCGAGGTAACACACCCTGGATTTCTCGTGAGCATCCGGGAAAGGGCAAGATGCGAGAACGTGACCCATAGGGGGTAACGTTACACTTGTTATATCTTCGTTAAAGCCATTCGATCCTCTAATATTAGGTAACATGTTTTCCAAAAATCCGTAGAAATACAGTAGAGTTCAAAAGTGTATTTGAAGAAATAGGATTAATAAGTTGTATATCTTGCAAAGCTGCCTATTGCAACTGCTAATGGAATTTTTTTTAGTTCTGACTTGGTTCATTAGTTAAAGCATGGTATCCTGGAGTAGCCCACATAATTCATCCCATTGCATGGAATGTTCTAGTTCCATCAACAATGTTAGTGTTATGATCGGCATTGTCATATACCTATTGGGAATATTAATTTGGTAAATGTAATTCTTGTCGATTTAACAGTATCGAAGATTTGACAAGAAGAATTTCTTTAAATGATACAGCAAAGCAAAAGATGATAATGTTTGTATAAGATTGTATAGCACAATCTCGCACTTAAAACTCTTCATTATTTTTATACTAATTTAAAATGCAAAATTTTGCCTAATTTTTAAACTCTCATAACGTTTGAGCGAATTCAGCTATTTGCATTCTCAATTTTCAGTTTTAATTAAGAAAAATATTTCTTTTTGTTTGTTACCGAGTTATAAAGCATTGAGCAACTTAATAAATGATTACGTATTTGGCTTAAGTAGCGATTATCTTGCAAAATTATCCAAAGGGTCCTCTTGCCAGTGTCGTAAAATGTAGATCTAATATTTTGCAGAAGAATTTTCGCGGCTTTTTAAAGAATATCTTGTTGATCACTTTCTGGATCTTTTTTATAATTCACATACAAATGTTCGGTCAAAAATATAGTATTGAAATTAATAAACGATAAAATACGTCCGCTTTTGGAATTATGTACAATTAAATCATCACTGTAATGTGTTTTTAAACGTTTTCGAAGAACTCGAACAGGAATACTATAATATTCAATTATATCTTTCACGTAAAATTGGCATTCGTCTTGATGTTCATAAATGTGGGATATTATCTTATCTATTTCTTCTACAAGAAGAAGAAGTAGTGGAACAGGAACAAGAACAGGAAGAAGAATAAAAGAAAGAAGTGGAGGCATCTGTTGCCATGCTCCAGCGGAATGAGGATGGTGTCAAGATTGGGGAGTGATTATACGAAGAAGAATGCATCGAAGCGGAAGTAGAAAGAGTTCGACGAGTGGTAGCCGTAGCAGCTGAGAAACGAGAATATAAGCCGATCCATAGCACAACTAAGATCACTGATCATGCTAAAGTATACAGCCTGTTTTTTAAAGAAATGTGCTTAGAAGGAAGAACACTACATTTTTACGGCAGAAATATCTTTTTTAAGAAACTTCAGTTTTTTGGATCAACCATTTGACTAAAATAACGAACACATTTCCAAAGTAGAGCATTTCAACGCTCTCAATTCTCATTTCCTTCTCGTTACACTATTCTAGAACATAAAGCCTCAGTTTAATAAACATTCGCTTAGAAGTTAAACACAAATCTGAACACACTTGGAAAAAATATTGAGCAAGTGACTGTACTGTCGTAAAGCAGTTAACGCCACAATATGTTCGCGCAGTTGCGTACTTGCTCATAGACTATGGTCGCTGTTTCTTGAGGAACTAAGGCTACCTTGTATGCATGGATTTGGAATTATGGGGCAGAAGCGCGCTCACTTAAAAAAGACGGTAGCGCTCCTACAACGTTCTTGCAGCCTACTCTCAGTAAAGGATGAAAGGGTACTTCGTATTTTAAGACAGTGTGATGAGCGAAGCTTCAGGCAGTGGATGCGAATCCTCGTGAATAAATGGAGTTATATATATTGTAACGCGGCGGATTTTCGCACGTTAATCGCACGAATTTAAATATTAAAAATGCCTTAGAAGGCAATATAAGCAGCCAGAAGGGATGTCCCTCCACCTCTCGTCTCGGACCGTTAATTCTTTAAAACCATTATTTATTTTTTATTTTTATTTTTTTATGCCTACGCAAATACGCGTCGACGAGCGCCGGGACCTTCTTTCAGGGTCAAGAGACACCAACAGAAGATCCCGCTACAACCTCCAGGTTGCGCCGCTCCGTCACTCAGAACATCTACATGTTGCAGATGCCTAAGTTACGCAATCTTATTTTTTTATCTCTCTTATGTCTCTCTTTAGTATTGTATCATTACATGTCATTATAATTCTCTCTTTTCAATTATTCAAAATCACTCATTTTTTAGGCCTTAAAGGCTAAGAGTGCATTTTCCTGCAGTTTAGGCAAGAGAGCGTTATAGGCTTTCTAATGCCTCGCTTTTCTTGCCTATACGAATTTTCATTCGTACATCTGCGGAAAATTCCATTGAATATTGCCTGCTGGCACATAGTAGCCCAGTCTCGAATTGGAATATTTTAAAATTCCAACATTATGGAAAATTCTACAAAAGATACTTGTAGTGCCTGTGCTTACAGCAGCAAGAGAAAAGGACATTGGAGCGAGAGAGAAGGATGCTAGACACAACAACATTCCGATGTGGTGCCGAACTAGAGCGCACCAATCAGCGAGCGTCGTGACAGCAGCGCGAAGGATGTCGCGGGCCTCGACGGACTCGGCGACGCTTACCTCGGCGACTTCTCTCCTGGCTGCCGAACGGACAATACCCTCTCCGGACTCTTCCGCGCCGCGTAGTTGCGATCTTCTATAT
>UELU01129233.1:0-13169 GCA_900490025.1 Megastigmus dorsalis
TGGTAGCTATGGATGGATACATTCTTGATATTCAAGGACCATATTTTTCTGATAGTCGAAACAACGATGCTTCCATCTTACAGAATGAATTTGAAGGAGATGATCAAAGGATGAGGAATTGGTTTGTCGACAATGATATTGCAATCCTTGATTCGGGTTATAGAGACGTTAGAGGGTTTCTTGAAAATGAAGGATTAGCTTGTAAAATGACAGTTGCACTACAACGCGGACAGCGTCAGTTAAACACTGAAGAAGCTAACGAATCTCGACTAGTAACAAAATCAAGATGGATAGTTGAAGCCAGAAATGGTCACATCAAATCGATTTTTAAGTTCATGAATAATATTATGCAAATTCAGCACGTTTACCATCTAAACGACTTTTATAGAATCGCAGGAGCAATTATTAATAGGTATCATCCTCTAATAACCATGGCCGATGCTGACATTGTGTTAGCAAGAAGATTACTTGAAAAAGCTGAAGAACCTAATGTTGTTCAAGCATTAGTTGAGCTTGACAATCTTCAAAACAGGAACGCCCAGTGGTGGCTCCGATTAAATGCTGTAGATCTAAACGATTTTCCTATTTTGGACCTTGAGTACTTACGAAACTTTACTGTCGGTACATATCAAATTCAATTATCTCCTTCGTATATCCAAGATAAAGTTCAAAGAGAAAATGATGAAGTTTTTCAAATCGAAGTATTACTAAACGAAAACAGAATACCAGAACCTGGGTTTATACGAGTAAGAGTATATTCACGATTTCGGAATGCTGGGAGATATCATCTATGGATAGCATACATTTCAAATGAGGAAAGAGAACAAGAAGCGGATGAAGAACCTATACTTGGACACTATTGTACTTGTAAATCAGGTGCTCGTACAGTTGGTTCATGTGCTCATGTGACCAGTGTGTTATGGTACCTTGGTTATGCGCGGCATGAAGAAAATGTTCACTACCCTTCAACAGCATTGATCGAAACCGTAAACGATGCAGGAAATCGAATCGATGAAAATGGCGTGAATAAAAGCACCATCTGTTTACAATATATTGTTTGTGGTCATATCAAATTGTTTCTATTTACTAAATATCAATGTTATTTTTTTATTGCTCTTATATATATATATATATATATATGATTTGTTTGTTTTTAAAAATGTTATTATACCATATAATTATAATCACAATAAATGTAAGATAATCCCAAGGAAGTTCGATTTTTTTTCCCACTATTACCCTATGTATCCTGAATAAAGTAAACCTGGATAGCAAAAAAGGTCATGAATTTCTAGAGCAAGTGTGCATCTTTAGGTGCCGTTTGGACTGATTCAGAATCATTTTATAAAGTTGGTGCCATGAGAACTTTTGTTCAGCATCGTCTGAACTACGACATACTTCAATTTCAGCCATTTTCACTGGGAACCAATTTCCTATCATTTCGTGCGGGGTCCTTTAAAATACTTACATCTGCCATTCAGATTTCATCATGCGTAAGACCTGTTACAGTTACTTTTTGGCATTCTTCATTTGGCTTGTAATTATCATTACTTTTCGTAATTAAGAGGGGTATACACCTATAAAATTTTGTCACTTAACTTACCTAAAAAAAAAAAAAAAAACTATAATAATTAGTAAAATTAATAGATAATATTATAGAAGTATAAGCATTTCCTGATAAAATGAGCTGTAGTAGAAGTCTCTACGCCCATTTTATCTTAAGTTATGTCAGTTTAAAAAATTTGGCTTTGGCATAACCTACAGGTCCAACGGATTGATCAATTGTGATATAATTGGTCTTAAATTGTTGGTAATTGATGCCATTATGGTATAAAGGGTCGTATGAATTAAAATTTTTTGATTAAATAATTAAATGAGTTCAAAAACTGTATATTACTTTATTTTTTATGAATTTATGCAGTTTTTGAACTGATTTAATTATTTAATTAAAAAAAAATAATTTATACAACTCTTCACACCATAATGACATCAATTACAAACAATTTAAGACCAATTACATCAAAATTGATCAATCCGATGGACCTGTAGGTTACGCAAAGCCAAATTTTTGAAACTGACATAACTTAAGATAAAATGGGCGTAGAGACTTCTACTACAGCTCATTTTATCAGAAAATGCATATATTTCTATAATAATATCTACTAATTTTACTAATTATTATAATTTTTTTGTTTTAGGTGATTTAAGTGACAAAATTTTATAGGTGTATACCCCCCTTAAGTCATTATCAAGTATGTTATTTCCAGTACTAGAGTTTGAACAGCGCGCGTTGCGCGCCCTAACCTAGGCGACGTTTAGACTTCCTGACTTAGAGGCATGCGCACTACATGAGCAAATCACATAACGTTTATCTTGGCTTCACAACATCCGGTCATCACTTTTTTATATAGGGATCACATTTTTGTTCAACATAATCTGTAGTCTCGGTTACATGTAAAAGTTTTTGACTTGCAGAAGCTTTTTCAAGACTTTATATGTCTTTCCAAATATAAAAAAGATTTGTGTTTTCGATTTGACCATTCCACTCATTTCTATCGACCATAGCTTCAAAGTTAGTCAAAGTGTAAGGATCTATTCTCTCCTCAATATATTTAAGCGCAATAGCACTATCTTCCACCTTTTCTTGTATATTCAATAACTGCTCATCTGAATAGATAGTCAAGATTTCTTTGGTACATTGTCTGTATGAAATACCATATCATAATTTATTGATCTACACCCTATTGAAAAAATTCAGCTGGAAATCGAGCTGGACTTCCAGGCGGATATTTTTCTAATTAAGTAATTTTTTTTATGTCGATCTGCATATATAATGCATGACGTGCTGAAGTGGGTAGTATTGTTCAAAGTAGACTATATAATCCAGGTGGACAATCCACCTAGATTTTGCGATATTCCAGCTCGATTTTACGGTAATCCAGGTGGATATTTCAGCTGTATTTTATGGTAATCCAGGTGGATATTCCAGCTGGATTTTACGGACAATCCATCTCGATTATGTGGTTACCCATGTGGGTTTCCACCTGGATTATCGTAAAATACAGCTGAAATATCCACCTGGATTACCGTAAAATCGAGCTGGCCGAAAAATCGATGTGGATTGTCCAGCTGGATTTTATAGTCTACTTTGAACAGTACTGTCCACTCAAGCATGTCATGCATTATATATGCAGATCGACATAAAATAGTACTTTATGTACCTAAGCCGTAAAGTTCTACTTTACGGCTGCGCGTGGATCGCTACTGTACACGCAAGGCCGAATAGTTTTACGGCCGAGGTACAAACAATATTTTTCGATATAGTATCCGTAAAGTGCGACTTTACGGACTGTTTTGAAGATTTTTTAACTTTACGTACACGTGTCCATAAAGTAGCACTTTACGGTTCGAAAACAATCCGTAAAGTGCTACTTTACGGATACTATATCGAAAATGAAAATTACTAAATTAGAAAAATATCCACCTGGATAATCCACATGGAATTCGAGCTCGATTTTCAGCTAGATTATCCAGCTGGATTTTTTCAACAGGGCAGAAAATGGATATAAGCCACATGCATTGAGACCGTTGCTCAATACACTTTTCTTAATTCCTGGGCCAAATCAATTTTAAATACACGCAATCATTTTCTTGTTGATAAGTATGTACTTGCTTTTTCCATGCTGCCTTTAGTGATCGAAACATACTTTGGTCCATTGGCTGAATGATGTATATCGAGTTAGGGTGTAATGCATTCAACTCTATCATGTTAATCCACATATAAAATCGCAGGCAGTCTTATATTTGATTTCATAAGCCAAGGATGAAATACATTAGCTATGTATTTGAGTGAATTGTCTTTTTTTTTCGCATTGTTGTATCAAAATCATTTGTTGATTCTGTGTTTAGAGTATCTTTTGTGTCTACCCTAACCTTGAAAGCTTCTTCGGAATTAATCCGACAGCCCTAAGCCTTATCTTTCAAACGCCATCGATAAATTTGGAGTAGAAGTTGATGTAAAAAAGTTATAGCTTATTTTTAAAAAAAAATGCGTGATTTTAAGATTCATTTTTTTAAATTTGATATTTTAAGTTCGAAATGATTTTGCTCGATGGTTACAATACTGATAGAACGTGGCATAAATATGTACCCCTTAAAGCCACGTTGGAATTTTTCAATTTAATTCATTAGGAGCCATGATATTGCACTTTAAGTATTGGAAATAGTGTTGAATATTCTACCATTTCGAATTTTTGCTATATATTATTTAACAAAATTTTTTCACATAAATCTAACTAATAACACTGTAAAGCTTATCTCTTAAACATTAATTTAATTTTTTAGTTCAATATATTGCAGGTGGATTTTCCAAGGGTAACACTGGATTCCATATGGATTTCCAGGTGGATATTTTTGTAATTTAGTAATTTTTTATTTTAAGGCGATCTTCATTCAGGGTAGCTCCTCAAAAAATCTGAAGTCACCTGAGCGACTTTAAGTAAAATATTTTTAGAATCGTGTGAATATGATTTTTAAGTTCTTATTAAATTAAATTATGAAGTTTAAGAGCAATTAGAGCATGTTTTTGTAAACTATAGTATTTATTTTTAGTTTTACGTTTGACGAACATGTGCTGATCTGATTACTTTTGACGGAAAAATGCTGTTTTAATACATTTAGCAATAAATATCTTTTTATTTTGCCTGGTAAATTTTTTCTTTCTGAATTTTGTTTCTCGTATCGATCAGCCATTTTTAAGTATATAAATTTTAATATTTTTCCACACCAGCGATTATGGCTCCTATATACCCCGTGTTGAAAGGTACATTTTCAAATATTATTATTTTAAATATTTGCCTGGCAGCTTGCATTTTTAATCATAGCGATTTGTTTATTAAAGACTCAGGAATAAAAGTGTTTATTTTTTATTTCATCCGCCATATTTTCAATTTTTGAGGAGCTACCTTAACAATCTTCATATATAATGCATGATATGCTGGACTGGACAGTATTGTTCAAAGTAGACTATAAAATCCACCTGGACAATCCACCTGGAAATCCATCTCGTATCCAGTCGTACCCCTGGAAAATCCAGCTGGATTTTTTCAACGGGGTAGATATCACGCATTTTTTTACAAAAATAAGGTATAATTTTTGACATCAACTTGTACACCAATTTTATCGAAGGCGTTTGAAAGATAAGGCATAGAGCTGTCGGAAACGCTATATATGGAATTTTTTTCGGAATTTTTATATCAAAAGTTACAGCGCCAAACACTGAGAATAAAAAATGGTCATTTGGGAAGAAACGGGTTAATGAATGTATACTGATATTTTGTGATTATTGTCATTTACAGTATATCATTCGCTCTAATAATAAATAATTCCTACTAGAAGATAAAAATTACTGCACTTCACAATTGCACGATGGACTGGGTGCGTGTATGTGTGATAGCGCGGTGCGTGCGTGCATGTGCATATACGTTTGTGTGTGTGTGTGTGTATGCGTGTGTGTGTGTGTGTGTGGGTGTGTAAGTGTTTGAATGCGCAATAAAAGAAAAATATTGTAGAACCATTAAAAATATATAAAAAGAATGCTTGTAAACTTGTTACTTTCATTCACAGATGTCGAATTGAATGAAAATCATAATACGCCGATTCCTGAAGCAAATACATTGCAAACCGTAGACTTGAATGACCATTCGGAAATGAGCGGCAGTTTTAATGGTAAAATCTTTGTGACTTGCATCAAATAACAAATTTTTCTTCACACGTTACTTTAAAAATTATTATGTGATTTTACAGAATATTATTTTACAGAAACATCAGAGTCAATATCTCAGCGTGATCAACTAGCAAATAATACACTGGAACATGATAATGTAAGTTACATAAATTTAATGAAGTAATACGAATGATTACAAAAGGTGCTATATAAAATCATATTTTTCCAGAATTTTTTTGTTAACCTGATTGATGATGATTTGTTCAATAGTAGTGAAGATGAGGAGGATCTTCATGAAAATAACGAATCAGAAAATGAAAATAATTTTAAATTTACTAAATTATTAGAAATGATCGAAGAAGAAGCTTCGAATGATACAGTGAATGCGCATTTTGTTGTAAACAAAATAGAGATATTATGTGCTATTATGAAGTATTGTAAAATTTATTCCTTGCCAAATTCTGCTGTATCAGATTTATGTAAGATGATAAATAATTTCTTAGATATACCAGTAATTCCGGATACACAATATCGTATTGATAAATTATTTTACCCAGATGAAGGCACGCAATACCACGCAGTGTGTTCCGTCTGTAAATTGTACATTGGTAAATTTGATAAGCAGCAACGTTCTATATTTTGTACCGTGTCCGAAAAGGACATAAATTTAAAAGATCCCTCGTACCGCGATTTTTCGTAACACTAAACATAATAGATGAACTTAAAAGCATTATAGAGTCTAATGCCGATTATTATACATATAGACATATTAAATCGACGAGAGCAAGAAGTAGATACCGATTTTCAAGATATTTACGATGGACAAAATTATAAAAATTTTATATCGTCATTACCGGCCAATCGAAAAAAGGCTTATGCAACATTAAATTTCAATAGCGATGGATCGCCTGTATTCAAAAGCTCCAAGTTTTCGATATGGCCAATACAAGTTACAGTCAACGAGATTCCGGTACATGCACGAATAAAAAAGACAGTAGTATGTGCTTTGTGGTTTGGACATGATAAGCCAGATATGGGATATTTTCTGCGGCAGTTTGTACATAATATCAATAGCTTAGCAGAACACGGCATCCCTTGCATGGTCAATAATGAACAACGGAACATTTATTTCTATGCTCTTTGCTGCTGTGTTGATTCGGTTGCGCGAGCATCGATGCAAGGAATCGTACAGTTTAATGGATACTATGGATGTAATTGGTGCCTACATCCTGGTAAACGTGTTCTTCATAATACAGGAATGAGTATAAAATACCCATTGATTAATAATATGCCAAATCGAAGAACAGCAGAGGAAACTTTTAACCATATGCAAATGGCAATTGATTCGCGTGAACCAATTTTCGGCGTGAAAAAAGCAACTCCGTTACTAGTATTAAATCAATTTAATATCGTAGATGGATTCGTTCCGGATTCCATGCATTGCGTGGATCTGATAGTTGTCAAACAATTCACTAACTATTGGTTTGCGTCCTCGAACTTGCCGTACTCTATTTCAAAGGAAAATGCACTTAAAATTGATAGCCAAGTTAAAGCTTTTAAAGTGCCTATTCAGCTTGTTCGATTATCGCGATCAATCTATGATAGAAAATTCTGGAAAGCTATTGAATGGCAAAACTGGCTGCTATATTCTAGTTTGCCAGTACTAGCAGAAATTGTCAATTTCAGGAAATATTTTGAACATTGGGCTCTGTTAGTAGAAGGATATCATTTGCTTTTAAAAGATTCTATCAGTAACGATGAATTGCGTCGAGCAGATAGTCTTTTCAAACAATTCATTGCGTATACAGAATTATACTACACTTCCGACGCTATGACGTACAATGTACACCAACTCCTTCATTTACCGCAAAGTGCAGCCGATTGGTGGCCGTTATGGGCGCATAGTGGCCACCCGTTTTAGTCAGGTAATGGTAGAATTATTAGAAATGTACATGTGGCAAAAGGTGTTTTGAGTCAGATATGCAGAAGTCAGTTAACAAAAAGCATGAATATTTTGGAAAAGCATATCGCAAGAAAAGAATTTTCACCAATTGTAGATTATTGCTATCATTTAGAAAATCGGTGCACTCAAAAATCAAATAAAATAGGATTAAACAGATACTTTGGACTACAGATCATACCAAACAGAAACGCAACTAGGTTATTAAATTTGAATAATGATCGCGTAAAAGCATATAATAAAATTATTAAAAATAAATGTATATTTAAATCTTATAATAAAACTTTACATAGATCTGATAACTCGTTTGCCCGATTGGTTCATGGAATTTTCATTAGAATTGTACAATTTCTTGTAGATATTACACAAAACCGAGAAATAGAAACACAAAACATATTTTGTCCTGAAATAACCTGTATAAAAAAAATAATCCACATAAGGCCCAATATAAATTGCACAGAAACACAAAATATCGACAAACCAAGTGTTTTCATGGAAATCAATTCAAAAGAATATATTTCAAGCACACCGCATTTTTATAGCTATACATAAAGAATATATAATAGGGCACACTACTAGAAATTGTTTACTTACGGACATTCAACATTATTTAAAATTTGTACCTTATTCTTTACATATTTTTATACATTAAAATGCGTTTATATGTTAAATCTTATAAAATCAATAAATACACTCGATGACAAATATATAATTTTTTTTACCATACAGTCCACAATCCATCCTGGAAATCTAGTCCACAATCTTTCCTGGAAATCCACTCCACAATCCAGCATGAAAATCCAGTCGGCAATCCACAATTCATCCTGGAAATCCTATACGAAAATTCAGTCGACGATCCATCCTGGAAATCCAGTCCACAATCCGCCTGGAATTCCAGAACGGAAATTCAGTCCACAATCCATCCTGGAAATCCAGTCCACAATTCAGCTGGAATTCCAGCACGGAAATCCAATCCACAATCCATCCTGGAAATCCAGTCCACAATCCAGCTGGAATTCCAGCACGGAAATCCAGTCCACAATCCATCCTGGAAATCCAGTCCACAACCCACCTGGAATTCCAGCACGGAAATCCAGTCCACAATCCAGCTGGAATTCCAGCACGAAAATCCAGTCCATAAGTCACCTGGAATTCGAGGCTGGAATTCCAGTCGATTCCAGCTGGAATCCAGTCCGATCCAGGTGGAATTCCAGCTGGATTTTTTTAACAGGGTAGCGAGACGTACATCGAACGGAAACGGGCGGAGTGACGAAGATAGCGGGCATACTGAAGATCAAGCTGGACGTAGACGGTCGACTAGGAGAGCTGCAGGCAAAAGCCATACCTATTTTGGATAACGAAATAATATTGGGAATGGACTACATGAAGTCCTGGGACATCGAAGCGAAATTGGGAAAAGGATTGTGAAGAGTAGAGTCGGGAGAGTGGAGGAGATCTTATCAAACGAGAATCAGGAAATAACTATTTTTGCGGAATGTGTGGGAATTTTGGAGCTGACAGATTCAGAGAGACGAGCGATAGAGGAGATAGTGGGGAGAATACTGCCACCGCCATCGGACACGCCAGGAATCACGCGATTAACAAAACATCGGATAGAAGTGACGAGCGAGGAACCGATCAAACATCGGCCCAGGAGAATGTCTCCAAAAATGATGCAAATAGCGCAAGAGGAAGTGGAAAAGATGTGGCGACAGGGAATAATCGTAAATTCGGCATCGGACTACAGTAGTGCACCGGTCATGGTTCGGAAATCGGACAGGTCCTACCTATTTTGCATCGACTTCAGGGATCCAAACAAAGTAACGAAGAAGGACGCATACCCGATTCCGAACATGGATACGATTCTGGATAAATTGCGGAAAGCTAAGTACCTGACGACCATCGACCTGCGCATGGCGTATTTCCACGTTCTCTTGGAAGAGGTCAGCCGGAAATATACGGCATTTGCGATTCCGGGATCAGGATTGTGGCAGTTCGTAAGAATGCCATTCAGCCTAACCGAGTAAGTACGTGTTTCATCCTCCGGGCAGCCGAGTCTCGCTGCTGTATACCATACGGGTTAGCTGTAAGAGAGAGAGAGAGAGAGAGAAGTTGAGCTAAATCCAAGGAAGCTAACTTGAGAGATCGTGGGTTCGGGTAAAATCGACGTGGGAAAATTAGGGAAAGTAGAGTTGCGTGGGGAAGCAAGTGCGCGGAAAAATGGCGGCTTGTTCGGTGTAGCGTTTTGGTTGTACGCGTCGGTTTTCGGTTGTGGCGGATTTTCGTGCGAGAGAGAAAGAAGAAGTATTAGACAGGGTTTATAGACTTTTTTGTTATAACTACGCGCGAGAGAGAGAGAGAGAGAGAGAGAGAGAGAGAGAGATAGCGATAGCGTTAGCGTGTGATAGCGAAAGATAGTGACGTAAAGGAGAATGCCCATGGCATAGGGAAATCTGCCACCAAAATGGAACGTACGAAACTACCACCATCACTTAGAACATAAAAAAATATACCTTTTTAAAAAAAAATTCATCGTTCCAACACCAGGGAAAGTCGAGAAAAATGAAGTCAAAGTTTTCATTCAATTTCGATAAATTTCCACTGAAAAACCGAAAAAAGGGACGCTTCGCACGTTTTTAAGTATGTGAACCAATAATTCAAAGAAGCGTAACAGCAAATCCTAACTATAAGAATAATTTAACATTCAAAGCAACCCCTCGTAGCAATTTTAGAAGCTTTATTGTTTAAGGGATGAAATCATCCTTGCATTGTCCCATTACCATTTCGATGGCAACGCACGTTTTTTTTTAGGTAAAAAATATGCCAACGCAAACTAGAGTACGAAATACAAAGAATCGCGCCAAGTCTGATTCAGAGCAGCCCCTATTTGGCTGGAAAATGATATTTATTCACTATATATAAAAATCAGCAGTTGTTGGTTGTGAGAATTGATTATAAAAATATGGCTCTTTGTACGTTTTTTTAGCAATAAGTCGACGTCTAAAGCAATCGAAACATCAAAAACTCTTGATTGAATATTCTTCCAATACAGAGCAACCCCTCGTAGCAATTTTAGAAGCTTTATTGTTTAAGGGATGAAATCGTCCTTGCATTGTCCCATTACCATTTCGATGGCAACGCACGTTTTTTTTTATTTAAAAAATATGCCTACGCAAACTAGAGTACGAAGTACAAAGATTCGCACCAAGTCTGATTCAGAGCAGCCCCCTATTTGGCTGGAAAATGCTATTTATTCACTAGATATAAAAACAGCAGTTGTTGGTTGTGAGAATTGATTATAAAAATATGGCTCTTTGCACGTTTTTTTAGCAATAAGTCGACGTCTAGAGCAATCGAAACATCAAAAACTCTTGATTGAATATTTTTCCAATACAGAGCAACCCCTCGTAGCAATTTTAGAAGCTTTATTGTTTAAGGGGTGAAAATGTCCCTACACTGTTACAAAAACTCCTTTAGTATAGAGCAACCCTTTAAAAGCTAATTTCAAAGGAAAATCCATTATTTTATTTTTATTGCAAAGTACCCCCAAATACCTAGTTGTGGCGTTTGATCACTTCGGATATGTATCTTTGCTTCGCTCTCAGCCGAACCCAGAACCACAAACATGGACGTGGCGAAGCGCGGTTCCATTTTTTTTTGTTTTTTTTAATTTTTTCGTTTCTTTTGTATTTTTTATTCTTTTTTGTATTTTTTTTGTTTTTTATATTTTTGTATTTTTTATTTTCATGGTATTTGTGCGTCAAACACGTCGGATTCTATTGTGACCATATTGTTTTTAAATAAATTTTGCAAAAATTGAGCACGCTGCTTTAAACTTGGAAGGTGTCTACCGTAACCTAAAAATCAGATTTTTTTTTTATATGTTACTAAATTTTTTATCATTATTTATAATTTAAAAGATGTTAAAAACTCAAATATAGATGTGTTAGAATCTGGTACTATGCCTTCGTAAACTTGAATGGCGTAAGTTGATTTGATACTTAATTGAGGATCATAGTTTTCAAAAAGCTCTCGTCGAAGTTTAATTTTCTTTTGATTCTCATCACGTTCAATATTAGCTTCTGCTAAAATCTTGGCAATTCCCTTTCGAGCTGAATTCATATGATTTTTTGTAAATCGTTTCTTCTTTCCAGTACACAAAACATACACCCATGTACAAATATGTATACCACAGTTGTTTGCGGAAGTTGTCGTTGAATATTGTCTAGGAATATCCCGCGGAATGTAAAGGGACCATTCGCTCCAATTTTCTTCGGCCTCCGGTTTATAAGTGTCTATGAATGAACACAATGAGTTGATCTAATCTTTCGACGGAGAGTTATGCAGTGAATCAAGAAATAGTATTATTTTACTCTTCAGGAGAACAATGATCAATGACCAGTGGCGATATGGTATACTCTGATGTACAGGAAGAATCCATATATAATGATTGTACATGTTTGACTTTATAATCCATTTGTTAAAACCAATCTTAACTGATCCTTCATTTAATATACTTGAAACTAAAAATGTTTCAAATGACAAAACTTTAAGACCTCGTTTTTTAGCTTCAGAACATATAACTATGAAAAATGAATTTATAATATTGTCGTCGACTAGCGCAGTCGGCTGCAAGGTCTTAAAACAGTGTTCTGTGATTTGAATACCTCCTATATTGTTGGATATGTATGGGTAGTTTGGCGGATAGTCTACTTCATCGTTAAACAAATCAATAATTCTGTCTGCTTGGAGTTCATTTAAAGCGTCTGTACAAAAAATAGATATTTCTATATTTTCTTCATCAGTATTTATTTGTTTAGACGTTTGAGGAGCAGCATTTTCTACTAAAACATTTTCTGCATTATTTAATAATTTCATGAAGTATTCTTTGATAGGTTCGAAGTTTCTTCTATACATGTTATATGATTTTTAACATATTTTTTTAATGTTTTTCGTGTAAACTGTCCCTTTTAGTTATATAATAACACACATCAATCCAAACTGAGTCCTTTGAGTTACATATCCTTGACATCTGTGACTTATCAAACATCTCTAAATCTTGCTCTTTTAAATGAACGTTGTATGTGTTATTAAATAATGCTTCAGTGATATTTCGAGTATTAAAATATTTTTTAAAGTTGTCATATTTACCCATTTTTAGTTTTTAAGAAATTGTATTTTTTTAAATTGATTATCTTGAATTTAATGGTGAGATTGTTTATACAATTATGGAAAAAATATTAACTGAGCCAGAAACTGAAAAGATGGAAGTGTCGAACTCAAATATTTCAAACGATGTATATGAAACTAGTTCCGATCCAAAATCGACAACGGAATTATGTACTCCAGATTCAGATTCCAATAAGACAAGAAAAATACATTGCACAGTATGTGAAAAAAGCTTGAGAAAAAAAGCTAGAAAAGAATATATTATTTCAAATAATGAGTTTTTTTGTAGAACGTGCTATGTGAATGTATCCAGAG
>UELU01129234.1:0-39607 GCA_900490025.1 Megastigmus dorsalis
ACTGTAGGACTTTGACACCCCCTTAATTACCGACAATAAGAGACATTATTTTTTAAATTAGATGCAACTTCCTATAATTGATTGGGAGAATCACAATATTCAATAATTCGAAACTAAAGATTACTCCTTTTTTCTCAATATCCTTTGAATATAATTGTCATAAATCTTTATCAATGCGTATCTCGATCAATTATAGCATGATTGACTCAATAACTTAATATTCTCTAAATAACCCTATAGCGGTTTAGGAAGACTGAAAATTCGTAATTTGAAGCGAACTACGTTGATTGAGTATTTTTAAAATTTTGTAGCAGACAATACATCAAAATTTGTATCCAAAAGCTGAAAATATTACAATCTTTTAATTCGGAATAGAATGCCAGCAAAACTATCTTACACGTAGAGAATAACGTACTAGAGGATCTTGCAACAAAAATACAATAAAAATTTTATCAATTTATAATAATTACAGATATTCAGCTTATTTTAGTGTGAAACTATAGAGTTTACTTTATACATAATAGATAAGTTATTGTAGCATAATAATTATAAATAATTTTAAAAAATTAGAAATTCACTTAAAATTTATATAAAAATATTTAGTACAACATTAAAAAATGAAATTGAATGAATTCTATAATATGAAGATTTACATCTGTCACTTGTGCGGAATCTAGCTATTATATCTTTACATAAGGAAACTATGTATAAATATAGCTCTCACCAATATATTCTACGTATTTATAGTAATTAGAGCCGGATTTCATCCCAGTTTCTACTTATAGGATGTACATATATTTGCAGAATTATTTGTTATGTATATCTTACATAGCTCATGTATATCAGAATTACCGACACATGTCAAAAGTTATTGTGGTCGAGTAATAATTTAAGGTCAGAGAATAATCCGAAGGTGCGTGGTTCAAGACCCGGTAAGGTCGAGTGTTTTTTACTTTGTTACATTAATTAATTTTTTATTTTTATTAAGGCGGTTGGAGCGCTACGCACTAGTCAAATCAGCAACTATTAGAAAAGCATTAAATGGTATTACTTCTGCGTGAAAATCATATATTTTGAACGGTCAAAGATTGCAAGCAACTCATCATGTATTGAAACATCATTATAATCGTGTTTAAATCAATTAACAAATAAAGATTAAGAAATCACGAATTCCCAATTTTTTAAAAGTTAGTTTTTCCGAAGATTAATCCACAATTATTCTCCGATCCTAAAATTGTTCTTCATTTTCAACATTTTTATGACAATAATAGTTACATATAGATTTATTACGTAATTAATCACATGAGATTATATGATTTTTATTTGATTACTCAGATAATTTTTACCTGATCATCAGACTAATTTCAGTAACGCATATTAAAACATGAAAAATGAAAACATTTATTTCTCTGCTCCAAGGTACCCTACCCAAATCCAAGGTAGCCTTCGGAAACTTGGGTTAGATACTTTTTATGTAAAACTTAACCTGTGTACAAAATTTCATAATTTTTTTACCATTATTTCTATTCACTATAGAACTATCTGAAAATTAATTTAATAGAAAACAAGAAATTTAATTATAAGTACATCCTTATACGCGCTCCGCACTACGAACGACTCCTGCGACTGTATCTGTACCATTAAACTCAGGTCTAACTGTTTTTTTATTAACTTATATATATAATAATTAACAAGTAAACAAATTTTCAGTCATTACAAAACTCTTGCTCGCGTTCCACTTCTTCACTTCACATTTTTTTTGTATTATAATTAAGTACTATCTGTACTAATTTTCAACTATTACTTCATAGCGCACCGCCGCCAGGTGTCCAACTACCTGACCTTGCGACTAGGTGCTGACTCATGTACACCTTTAATACTATATCATATTGAAAAATAAGCCAGTACAAAACTCTTGCAGTTTTTTTTTCACCAGGTCTCCGACTTTTACCAAATGAGATGCTGCACGTGTATATATGAAATATAAATAGATATTTATTTATTAGTGAGAACTATAAAGGTCATGCGTGAATGCAGCTAATTTGCTTATAGTTCGAGTAATTGTTCGAAGAGATTATTTAGTCCATTAGTTATATGAATGTAAAGGTTATTGCGCATAAATATTTTATTATATTTATTATGGGGATAATAACAATGGGGATTTAGGTATAATATATTATAAAGGGTAACGAATAAAGTAGATCGATGGATTTTGGATATTGTTTATTCAATAAAGTTTCTCTCCACCTTTTTGCTCTTCGTTAAGACTTTATTCATGTCATTTTGCTTTCGTAGGAACACAAATTATTAATTATTTATTTACAAATTGTTATATAAAAATCAATGATTCACATTTCTTCGAGATGTACTTCATTTATACGTATATATTATAAAGGTAAAACGAACGTGAAGTGTACGTTAAAAAATCGATATTTTTTGTACAATATGTAAACAATCTACAATAACTTGCTAGTAACAATTACACATTTTTTGTTTCTTCAATAAATTATGTTAATAAATATATAATAAATTATGTATTCTAATACTTAAACTTAAAAAGCAACGATCTTAGCTTATATTATAATCTTAAGTATAACTTTTGGCTTTTAGTTTCCTTCCTTCCAACTATCAAAATGAATAAATTGATCCATTCGTTTATACCAAATGTGTGAAAATCAAAAAGATTATCCCACAATTTTTTTAGACTTTTATCCTGATTTTTCCTTACTATGCGGCTCCGAAAACGAAAAGGGCGTCCGTATGAATTGTATAGATCCAAAACTATAATAAGATAAATTATTATTTGAACTATCCCTTTAAGTTTTACGTATGAGCAACGTTATAATAAAATTTTGAAAGCAGTTTCAAACTAATAAATTTAAAAACTGTCACCACTTACAAAAGACACACGCTCTTTTCGTTTCCAGCCATCAATTATACTAAATACAAAGTTACTATATTCGAGATAATCTCCGTATTCCTCAGAATCAATGTTCTCTGTCTGTTCTTTTTTTATATTTTCAATCGAAAACAACAAGCATTTACGTTGGTGCAGCACCATCAGCTAACGAAACTAGATTGAAAATCTAATTAGTAAAAAGAGAGTAATAACAGTGGGTGTAGACTGTCGCCAATTGCTACTATGAATCGACAACCGAAAAGAAAAACGAAAATAAAATAACAAAAAATATTTGCTAGATATGGTTTGGCTATGTTATATAATAAAAGGGAAAAAGTAATTGGTAAAATGACGATTTATATACGCGTTTATTTGAACGCTATTTAGGATTCAGACGTTATTGATGACGTACGAAAGAAAGGAAGGCATAACGACGCCCATTTATACATCCATATAATAGTAGATTATGCTACATGGGAGGAAAATACTTGGACAGTCCAGAACTAGCGTAAAGTAGCAAACACGAGGTCTGGGCTAGCTAATTTTTCTCCCAAGTGGCGTAAACTATTTTTCCTCAGACCAACAACGAAAATGCACATTTTCGATACAGGTATAAGGAAAAAGGACTTTATATATATATATATATATATATTATATGAATTTCTTCTGTCTTTATGACTTATATTATACAATCGAGTCGTATACACAATGCCAGTTTTTGTTTGCCAACTACTTATCATCTTTACAATCATATAACTTGATTTCTTTTTTGTTTCGGTTTTTGTATGTATATAAATATGATTTACATGCGACGACATACATTATTCGGTTTTAAAACGTCAAAATCCTCTTATAAACATCAGCTTTGTTCCCGTGTTTTTTTTTATTTATTTTATTTCCTTGTACACTTAACATAAATATATATACGTATATTTTCCTATATATTTTTTGTTCAGGTGAAATGGATTGAATAATTCTAATTGAACATCATTATAGCTTAATATTTTTTTCTGAATATTTATTTTTTACGATCAGTGGTGTTTCGTTAACACGTTATTGTTGAATAATTGTTCAATGATTTTCATCCTCCTAATTTTTTTCCCTTAAATATGTGAAAAACGAGAGTTAACAAGTTTATACTTTATATTTGTGAATTAAGTTACAAAATTGCGAAGTAATTTCTCGCACTAACTCATTTTTTAATTGTATACTATAATTAAGATAATATTTGATGATCTTTACATATAACGGTTCGGTAACAATGTCATTATCAACGGTTCAATCTTATAAAGCTTTTTAAGTTTCTATTGTGAAACCAAAGGTCCATTAAAATTACAAATAAACAAATTAAATCTTCTTTCTGTTTTTTCACATACATTTTTAAATTCGCATTAGTCTGACAAAAATTTACACGATTATTGTCTTATGAAAACCTTACGATTACACTTTGAAGTAGAATCTATGTATATTTATTCGTCGAAGAATCTCGCCTGAAAAAATAGTACAGTGGTCGTTTTTTTTGTCTGTTTTACTTTACATTAAACGTAATAAAGAGATTCCAAACAAGGTTTTCAAACTTTCAAAAAGTATATTGGCCCTGCGCTGCCCTCTAAATTTCTTAAAATGCAATTTTTTACTTGAATTGCGTGGAAATACGATCACACTATCAAAATCAATAACAATTACTTTTCCTTTTATAAAGGGAAATTACGTTTCAAAAAATTTAGAGGAGTGTAGAGTAGGTTTGATTTCATTACTATTATCGTTATTATATTTTTTCCCAGTATAAAGTATCCCTTTAAATATTAATTACTATAACCATTTATATAGTCACAGACTTCATGAAACAATCGGGAAAGTGGAAGGTTAATTAATGTTTATTGCAGTTGCACCGATTGTCTTGGCTGTAAATTGTTTATGCAAAAGGGGATATATGAATTACGTAAAAGAAAATTAAATGAACATCGAACTT
Organism: Megastigmus dorsalis; assembly: GCA_900490025.1. Lineage (NCBI taxonomy): Eukaryota > Metazoa > Arthropoda > Insecta > Hymenoptera > Megastigmidae > Megastigmus > Megastigmus dorsalis. The sequence goes on from UELU01129234.1 coordinate 4,872, forward strand.
TTTACAAATTTTAAAAATCCCATGCTTACTCTATTATGCTGCAAAACTACAGAGTTTGGATCGATGCAGTCGTTCGATTTCAATTTTTAACAATAAACAATATTATTCAGATCCAATTCTACTAAGGTGAATGTCCCAATTTCTACTCACTTAAGCCCTATTTCTACTCACATAGTCTTGCTTCTGTAATAGGTGTTGGATTTACATAATCTTATAATTAGTTCTTTTTAATTAATTAAATATGTCTGCAAATATTTGAATAATTTAGAAATACGTTTGATATTTGTAATAACATAAAAAAGATTAAATGAGTAGAAATAGGGACGTGAGTAGAAATTGGGACATTCACCTTATATAGAGTTACTGAGTGATATACAACAACGTTTCTTCAATATTAATTTTGTAGCTGAAGTTTATGAATGAGCTGACTTTTACAAGTAAGTATAAAATATGCCTAGAACCCAACGTTTCCTAGGAGTAAAGCAAATCAGGAGATGAAGTTAAAGTCTTAAAAGTTTTTAAAATGGGTTTTACTTTTACAAGAGAGTCATATGAAAATTGCAAGCGATTATTTCAAAAAGATACGATGTGAGAAATAATTTCCTGTGATTTCAACGTTTCGCACTACATAATATTGTATATTGTTATTAAAAACGATCAGCCACACTTGCATTTTCTTTCACAACAACTTATGCATAAATAAATAAAAGTTAAATTACGTGCATTGTTGGCAAGGTAAGGGGATCGAGGCTTTTTTTTAATAAAGAATATTTATAAATATATAGATATATGTATATGTATATATTTATATATTGCACATTTTTGGCCGTTTGCTTAAGAGCTAGTCATAGAAATTTCGCTGAAACCAAAAACAAGTCATACACGTGGAAGTATTATTTTTTTATGCATTTTCATGTTTTCTTTACATAAAAGTTTATCAGTTACTTTTTAAGTTCCTTCACTTGCAACGTTTTGTTATGCACATTCTAGCCTTCGATTTCACAGAACACTTAAAGCTTCACTCGTGATACTAACGTTAAACGTTTATTCACGTCTTTTTTCCCTCACTTCATAGCAAAAAACGAAACCAATAAATAAAAAGATTCGATCTCTTTTTGGAGACGGTAGTAGCTCCGCTGCACACATTGCGTCATCGTTATTTTATACGAGATATCAGAGTCCTTTGCATTTTCACAGTTAACATTGCACAGTTTGGTTTATCCGATCTCTGCTCTATAAAAGAATCTTTTCTGCAAATGTTATTTTGTTGGAATAATAATCTAAAGTTCACTAAAATAAAAGCTACGAGGCGGAGACGAGACCTACTATAAAACAAGAACTCGAGCACATTTTTTGAAGTCTTGTTCTTATCTCGATAGAAAATTATCGCGTTTTAATATTTTTTCACGAGGCAAAGTGTTTTAAAACGAATATATCTAACATTTCCACGTTAAAGTTAAAGATGTATCAAGTTATAGTTTCGAATTTATTAGCGAATCAAAACAACAAGTATAACGGCGTTATAAAGAATTGATGGGTGTCCGAAGATTTTCAAAGTTAACTTTAACGTGGACTACTTTTAATATAAAGTAACGAAACAGCACGTAGGGAAATTCGCAATAAAACGTAAGACTAACTCGTCGTACTCTATACGAAAGATTCACGAGATTTCCTAGAAAACATCAGCAAGCTTCATCCGTACGAAGTAATAAATTAGACAAAACGACGGCTACAAAGTTAAAATGTAGCAAACTTCTTAAAAGTAGTTCACTAGTCACTGGAAGATACAGAAAGACCTCATCCTCTTTTTATGCGTGATATAAGATCACCGTTTCATTCTCTAATTAAAAAACTCTCGGTCTAGGAAGACAAAGTATTTCGGATATCCGCATCAGTAAAGCAAAAACGCTATTGCCACCATTCATATTACAAGCTAACACAAATCAAATCATCAACTTCGAAATTCCACAAGCGATACTTATATATATATATAATCCGAAAAAACGTGCTCAAGCCTCTCCGCGACGCAGACGCCACAAGCGAGAAATTTACAAAATAAAAAAAAAAAGCAAAAGAACGAAGAAAGCCGCGCGCGGCGATGCTTGACCAGCCCCTTGCGCATGTACACAGTTTAAAGTACGTGGAGGTTCTCGCAGTTCTTGAACTTTCGATCCTCCTTCCCGAATAGCCAAGTGAGCATCTGTCTAGCCTTCATGCTCGCCCTTACTACGCCGCGCGACTTGTACCAGTGCTCGTTGTCCATTCCGGAGCCTCCGCTGCTGCTCGCTTGGCTCTGGCTCACCTTCAAGCGGATCTGACTCAGTATTCCCACCAGTAGGTCGTCGATGTTATGGTTTATGCCCACAGAGATCTCCGCGAACTTTGCCCGGTAGGTACACGCCAGACACTTGCCGTCTACGGGCAGAAAAAAAAGGTAATGAACGCAGCCTTGAGTAAAATTTCAATTTTTCGTCGTAACCGTAATTCGCTGCTATTACATCAATTTTATTCTATGCTGTAATTTTTGGTTTATAAGGGAAAGAAAAAGGTTTACGATCGAAAAGTATGCGCATGAATTTTTCGTAAAAACAACGAATGGGTTTGTTCCATTTTATAGTGGCCATGCGTTTAACGCCACGACGACGCCGCGAATATTATTTTACTAATTTCGATGTAAAACTCGGTTAGCTGCAGGCGCGTATAATGCAAAGCAAACGCTGCATATATACAAAATCGTATAATGTTCCGCTGATGATTCTCATCAAAGTTTTCATAACAACATTATTCAGCGCAACGAGAAATTCCCAAAATCAACGTAACCCGTTAGTTGTCTTTTACAGCTACGTAAATACGATTGTTTACTTATATGTTCCCATTAAATATCATGAACAATTTACACGATTATTAATGTACATTTGAAGTACATTTTCTTTGAGAAATCCTTTACATTTTACGATTCATTTGCTTACTAAATTTAATGGAAAATTCCGCTTTAATTGGCTACCTTAAGTCGTATACACGTATATACTGTGAATACGGATATTACGAGAGTGAACAAAATTATTGGTCAGAAAGGGAAAAATACCGCTTAAAGAATGTGCAATTAAAACTTTGAAGGCTGCGAACAATTTTCATTGCGCTCGACATTGTTGGTACAATTGACTGCGGATAACAACGGGATGCCGCGGGACGTTCATGAAAATTCGGAATCCGATACGCCGAATTGGCTCGGCTAAAAACAACGGATACGCCTCGCGTTTCTTTAATTACTGACGAGCCTTGTTAAAAAATATTTGGTGTAATATTGGAGTACTAAACTATATGCAGTACTGATCAAAGACAGGAAGTAAAAGTAAATAGAGGTTCTACTTAAGTATCGGCATTTTGGATTATTAATATCTCGCGTATCAAAGGAAATAATAGTCGATTTCCTCAATGCACACCACATGATAAACGGAAATTAATTATTTTTTCACGCCGCAAAAAAAAAAATTGCCCAACATTAAAATGTGCTTCATCAACATTACACGTTAGCGAGTATCGATTACCCATAAAGAGTTCCGATACCTGTAAAGTCTGGAAATGCCAATATATCGCGGCCGAATATTGATGCAAGTATTAAATTACAGCTAAAAAAACGAGATAATAAAACACGAAGCGAAGCTTATAATTCCCTCCTAACGAAGTCGAAGGAGTAGTGAAATAAAAGTTAAGCTTCCGCTGCCGCCTATTACGGCATCCGGGGTCCGAACGTTAGTTACAACGGCTTCTAAGATTACGTACTCGGCGATATGCAATTAAAGGAATGCTCGCGGAAAACTTGAGGAGAATCGGAGGAGATGCACTTTTTCTAAAAAAATAAATTTGGATCGTGAAACGGAAAAGAGTATTTACTGGTTAATTGCGTTTTTTAACTCTTATTGAACAGTTTTGACAGCGCCAATGAGGGACAGTAGATACGTTCCGAGTGTGGGCAGACCATCACTATATTTGTCCGTCTTTATTCTACCTTTTTATTTTAATTAAAAAGTGACATCTTTACAAGTTTTAAAAGCACTTTTATGTTTTCTAATCTGATCCGTTTAATTATTCTTTGATGTACTATAATTACAGCAAGAATTTAACATTGCTGCTTCAAGTGGGACTAAGGTTGAAAATCTTTTATGAGATTGAAACTAATATTAGTAATAATTCTAAGAAAAAAAAAATTAAAAAAATGAAAAGCAGATCTCGCATTCTATAAAGATATAAAGTTTTATGCAGTTTCGAAAAGATGGTTTTGATTCGTTTTCGAAGTCGCACCTAGACGATATCGTATAGCGATTCCACCTCAACAGTTGAACGCGCAAAACCTACAACATAGTACATTGGAGTAGAAAAAGCATAAATTAAAAAAAAAAAATAATTTAACCCCACTAAGGGTAACTAAATCGAAACTGGACTTATCAAATTATAATTTAAATACAGGTTTTTTTATGCACTATATACGATGGTGTAGGTTTCGTAAATCTTTCTTAAAAAAGTGTATCTTCTGATGAAAGTTTTGGTCACCTTGCGAGGAGACGACACGCGAGCGCACGAGATCGATCTTGTTGCCGACGACGATGATCGGTTTGGCCCTGATGTCGAGCTCGTGGAGCCGTGATAGCAGATCCTCGGCTCGCTGGAATGACGCCTTGTCTATCACCGAATACATGACCACGTAGGCGTGCGGCTGCGGGATCTTCTCCAGCTCCTGCAAAGCGAGGAAAACAATTTAAGGCTGGTATACAGATCTCGGTTGTTTCTTGCTGCTCTTTAATTTGGTGTAAATCGGGGATGGCGTTGACTTTAAGTGTCATTATATTCGAAGCAATCGATCGATTGGCTTTGAAAGCGAGTAAAAATTGTTTTTCAAAAATAGTATTACGAGTGCAAATGAAGCGTGGATCTCGTTCTTGTTAAATAATAACTTTTAATAGGTTACGTAATATTTATCGTAAATAATTAAATGCAGATTATACGCTTATGTAACAAGAAGCTGTATGTATGCTGCACGATATATACTGAAATCATTATTTTTTAATTGCTCGCGTTCTAAAATGAGGAATACATTGAACATAACAAATTTTAATTTAGAAACTTAGCTTTTACGCATTGTTCACCCTATCAGTTTGCGAGAAAATTCAATTTTCGTATAAGGTCTAAACCGCAACGTTGACACACGATATATACATTAGTTTCCCTGGTCTAAAATCACGAAACAATGAAATGTTCTTATTACGTAATATGCGAATCGCACGGTTTGCAGCGAGTAACTTTCTACTATATGGTGAACAAACTGTGGATGTCAAGTAGAACGAGACCTGCTGTGGTCAGACGCCTGCAATATCACTCGACTTTTCATGCAAACTTTCTACTTCGGTTATTTGAAAATAGACGTAAATCTTATACTAATGCCAAGTTTATATATACATATATGCAGTGTGTGTGTTTCAAACAGACGTGAAATTGAGTTTCGACATCATTTTTCTCGTCCGCAGCATTACATCACCGCGTGTGTATATTCTCATCTTTCAAAGTTACTCGCGATACAAACTTCGTAGATCTCGGGCGACTCGATAACAAATCACACCGAAAACAATCGATTACGCACGGGTCCAAGACTGGTCACCTCGTTCGAATTCGATTAATCGCGTATGCGTAAATCCGAATTACGTTTTCTTCGCTTACCCCCAAAGTTCACTCGCCTCGCTCCCCTCCCCAACGGAAAACTTTCAAAGTTTGTAATACACGCGTGCACTTGACGTCCGTTGCACGAGTTCTGCAGTTACTTCCATCTCTCTCTCTCTCTCTCTCTCTTTCTCTCCCTGCCGCGAGAGAAGTTGCCACGCCGGCTTTTACGAAAACGTCAATCAGATCTCGCCGTCGACGTGTATATCTCTATTTCAAAGGTCTATCATTTCCCGGATGCCTCTTTGCGCGAGGATCGGTACGGTATTTTTTTTTCTTTGCTTTGCGATTTCGTTTAGAAACGGATGTACATGATGCGGAGAAGGAATTCGAGAGTTTATAGATTTTCCGTCAAAGATGTAGGTTCGTTTCGGTGTTTTCATACGTTAATACATCGGTAGTTTATCGATAGTACGAGCGAGAATGAAGTTTGTCGTTGACGCGTGCGGAAAAGAAAATTTTAAAGCAGGGAAACTTATATATATATATATATATATAAATTCATTAAAGCACACTTTTCATTCGAAACGCTGCGCTACATTCAAATACGGCGAGCGCTAGTAATTTTGAAATATGCAAATTTGAGTAAGTGTTTTTAATGAAAAATGCTCGGCCTGAGAAGTTGGCGCGTGATGTTAATATTAAATGTACTTCCACGCTGCCCTGCGCACGAAACATACAGAGTTCAAAACATTACGGGAACTATACATCCTATTCATTAAAATGAAATCACAAATTGCGCATTTGCAGCGTTTAATAATTATATTTAGCTTTATAATGCGAGTGTATAGATATTCTTTTTTTCTCTCGTGGACGCCAAAAGGAACCTCGCGACCATGACGTTACGTGCGCGCACAGTTGTACGACTCATCTTATATACGCTATTCGCAGATGTCACACGCTTAGATGGCATAGTTTCGCTTTGCTGGCTCGGAAACGCTTTCAGTCACTCACAGTTAAGACAGTTTTCGAGAACTTTTTATTCTCGCTCGCCCCAGTCATACCGACTGCTTTTCAAAACATTACAGAATCTTTACTCACGACAGTCAATGTGATCCTACTAATTGTTATTTAATTACGGGAAACTTTACTCCGAAAAAAAATGCCTTTATTATTGTGTTTCGAACTGTCAATTTTAATTACTGCGCAATTGCCGATATTCAAAAGTTGTAAATACGGATGCCGATGCCAGTCAAAAATATCTTTTCCCAAGAAAACTAAAAATTCGATCTCCCAAATCGATCCCGCGCGACACACACTTAGACAGCTAATACAGATAAAAAGCTCCGCAGCCTTCGACTCGACATTTTCCGATACATCGAAAAAGACGGTTTCTAGCATCACGTGCAAAAAGATGGAGCGAGAGAGCGAGAGAGAGGAGCGAACGGATACGCAGAGACAGAAAATCCCCGTGCGAAATTCTCCCATTTCTCTGGGTGTGAGAAGAGCAGAGGGAATTGGGCCGCGCTGCTATTTAGAGTCACGGTGAATCAGAGTCGAGCGAACGGCTCGGTAACACGCACACACACACTCGTCGACGCTTTCTTTCAATTTCGGCAGCGGCCCAGCCGTCAGCTGGACGACGACGACGACGCCGCTGCTGCTGCTTTGGCTGTTACGCCGAAATCCGCGACATCAGCTTCGCGCGGATGATCTGCCTCAAACCGGGGATTTCATTGGCTATATAGTTGCTCTGGGTCGTGGCTAGTTTAACGTAAGGGTGCACAAGAGAAAAAGTAAGCTGTAAGAGTAAACGCGAAAAAAGCAATATAAAAAGCACTGATCCTCGCTTTGATACAGTGTCTTAAAAAGTAAATAACCCAAGTTTTTTTGCGACTCTCGCAATTTCAATAGCAATGAAATTGCCTTTCCATTCGTTTTTCAGAATGTTTCACAATTCTCGAAATCGACAAATATACTTTATCGAATAAAGTGGAAAGTGTGTGTAACATCTGCATTTTAACATCCACGGGACGATTTGCTTGCGAGCCAATGCCAGACTCGAAATTTTAAAATCGAGATTGCATAGTATATATACATATTGCTAGACGAATATACGTTACGAGTTAACATTTGGAATTTCAATTTTGCGTCCCTTCGCTCGAATCGTACCCTTGCTGTGCATACGTGTCGTAAAATAAGATTCTTATTACTCAAAGAAATGTGTTTTCCTTTTTCTTTAGCTGTGTGCCGCGTGTACGCATTTTACATCCCGTAGTTTCATCGCTATGTGCGTGAAAACTTTTTTGATAAATATCTATACGCGGTAAAGTTAAATATACTTCGTCATTAACGGCAAACAAAAGATTAAAGGTAAGTATTTTATTTGACTCCTTACAAAAAAATTCTGATTTATATAAAACAAGCTTTGAGCGAAATACTTTGAAATCTTATTCGTTCAGCTAAGTTGCGAATTAAAATATGTTTCAAAAAATATCGGACTACCGAGTGTCGCATGACAGAATTCAGTTAAATATTTAAACGAATTTCAACTTAGTAGCGACACATGATGCAAACGAAAATTCTTAAATAGTCCGACTTTGCATATTACCAAACGCTTCAAATGCCATCGTTTCAATGTCCATTTAGGATATTGATAGATACGACCCTTTTAACAAACTTGGCGTATAAAATATCTGAACTAGCAACAAATTCTGGCACTCGTGAATCTTTTACTTTTTTTATATCTTTCTTCGTGCAAGTAACATCATTCCAAACAGTTACGAATTCTCAAGTTTCCTCGGTATAACGAGTAAAACTTTATATTTCACAGTGGTTTTAATTTCTGTTTTAACTGCATTCATTACGATTTTCATAAAATAAACATGCAGCGACGTTGAGCGTAGTTATAGAAGAAAAAAACTTTATTTAAAATTATTTTTTTTTGTTTACCGCTCATTTCATGCATAAATTCATACTCAAATTATAAAACCGTTGAATAAAGTGGTTGTTAACCTGTGCGCTATGAATAAGAAATGCATTCGCTAATATTTTTTTTCTTCTTTCCTTTGTTCATGAATAAGTCAAGTGTTAAAAGTTGCATATATTCAATTATAGATATGCGTAGAGCGATTGATTTTCGATGATCGATAGCACTCTGAATGAATTGCATTCGACTTCAGTCGAAACGAACTCTTACGCCGCTATTACACATAATAACGTGGTCAAATGCACTCGTCGCAATAATAAAGTCACACAGAGCGCGGTATACAAGTAATTCACACCTCTCCATAAGCTGCGTTCACTCGACTAAAGAACCAAAGATAAAAAAAAATCCATCGGCATTCGAGTGAAAGGAAAAAAGAAAAAGGAAAAGAAAATAAACCGAGCCTTCGCGCTCAACCGCACAAACCTTTCGCATCTCGAGTTACCGATAAAAGAAGGCTAAAGGCCCCGTGAGCCTCGAGTGCATCGCCCCTCATTATGCGCATATAACTTTCGTTCTCGCGAATGTGTCGACTCGCGCCGCCTCAACCGCTGCGCGTACATACACACACGAAACCCGTCCTGACTCACGCGGTCTAAATTTGCGTGCTGCACGCGCCTCTCGACGCGTTAAAAGCGTCGCGCACCAGCTATAAGCGAGAGCCTCGCTCGGACCGAGAGAGAAAGAGGGAAATCAATCTTCGCGCAGACGGAAGAGCAATGAGCTCGCACACGCGACGATGACGGCGACGATCTGCGCGTGTGTGTGTGTGTGTGTGTGTGACCGCGGCTTCTGAATTTATTATTATCATCGGCGTACGGCTCGCTGCGTTATTTTACTATCGCGAGACTTTTAGCGTTGCTGAGTTTACGTAGACGCTGCGAGCTTATGGATTCTGCACCTCTTCCTCACACCGAATACGACGAGTGCTTGAAATAAAATACGATTTCAAAAGAGATCCAATGAATCGAAGCACACCAAAAAAAAATGCGCCAAACTTGATTTCCAAGTACACTCAATTACGAGGGGGGGCTAATCGAACTTGGTTCCAGTTCCTGAAATGTACAAGAACCGAGATATAATGTTACAAAAGTGCTAATCGTGTGAGAGGGTCGCGCGCGAGAAGCTTTAATTGAAATCTTCAGGCAGGACATGACTGCACACACGTAAACACACACAGAGAAAGAGAGAGAGAGAGATAGATAGACAGAGAGAAACAACTGACCTTTATATTGGTAACGTCGACGAAACGCAGCTCGCTCTCCTCGCCGTTCAGCATAACAAAGACAGACATCTCGCTCGGCGCATCTGCAAAATAAACCAGAGAGAAAGGCCAAATAGAGTCTCGGCAGTTGTGTATACATCGTCTGTGTTTGCGCAACTTCTATTCTATCTCGGAGCTCTCCTATCGAGTCTATAGAGTGCCTCGACGAGCCGAGGCAGCTGCTACCCGTGAGTTAAACGCGCGCGACCGAGCTGTGTATTTTGAGTTTCCGGGGGGATCGAATTGATTGATGAGCATGATGTGACTTTATTAGCCGGGTGCTGTTTGCGAGGATGGTTGCCGTTACTCTTGTTACCCTTGCTATTGCTAATTTTTAGGATCGAATCTGTCGCAAAAGGAAAAATCGAAAACTTTTACAATCATTTTTTCTAATTACCGCGACTTATACTCGAATTATAAAAATTCGGAAAAAAAGAAAACTTTTTTATAAATGAAAGTGCCAAGTGGCTTTCCGTACGTGTGCGTCAACGACATTTCCTTTTTCATACAACTCGCTTAATTTTTCTACGTAGGTACACTAACTCTATTTATGAAGCCTCTCAATCGTAAAATTAATACGCGACCAGCGTGAACGTAAAAGCCATGTTCTACTAAATTACGCAGTGACAAGCGTCTATAACATTTTGTCAACCATTGCACATTTATCGCATTGAAAATGAGGGAAGTGTTTGGTTAAAATTTTTCCGACCGGATGAGTATAATAAACCGTTTTTTTTTTTTTCACCGAATCAAAATCATAGCGAATAATTCTAGCTAATTTCGTTATTATACCAGCACCGCTTTCATATATCAATTATTTGTATCTCCAAAGCGCATAAATTGCATCCCATTATCTTTTGACTAAATTACTTATCGATATAATTTATCGGTGCGTCGCGTATCGCACCCATTCAATTTTTCAATATTCCCTTATCTCGCACTACACTTAACTCTCGCGTGGCTCAGTAATCTAATAGCTAGATTATGGAATTAGTGCTCGCGTTTATCGCGCATTTAAAAAAAATATAATCGATTTTCGCATACGACAAAGTGCTCTTATTTACGGCGCGTTTTAAAGCACACACTGATAATGCAACAATATACGAGTACGATTTTTCAGTTTAACCAATTTACCCTGCAATTTATTAATTTAACAGCCAACTAGGCAAAATCCGTGCTTTCATTTCCATCGTTTTATATAACTAGATCAAAAGTGCAGTTGGTATACAGAGATGCAGGATATGCTGTGGAAATTTATGCGTTTCATATAATTATTACTAAATTGATGAGCGGTAATAATATTCTTGCTTTTGAAGATGATGAATAAATTGAATAATAAATACTTATATAATAAGTAAACAATTGAATTAACGTTATTGTTTGAGATTAAGTAGATGCACGATCAGCCACCGTAAATTCAAATTGCAGATTTTCTCGGGAATTAAAAAGCTTAATATCTTTTGAAAAAAATTGTTATTCATCTTGGCTCCGCAGCCCTTTTATTTTTCAACCCTAAACATAAATTAAAAGCATGACCTGAATGCGTTAATTAAGAAAGTAGTTCTCTCTTCATTCATCGTATGCTTATCTCGTAGAATGCAATTTATTATTTCTTCACCGCGGTACAAAACTTTCTGTATCCCGCAAACCGTTTTGGATTAATAATGAATTGCAGTTGCTCTAACGGTTACAGTGGAAGAACACTTTTCAATATTAACGTATTGTAATTTATTAGGATGTATACATTTAGCGTTTCAAGAATGAATATCAAGGTTGACCGATTTTCGATTAAGCAATGAATTTACATAAAAAGGAAATTTGATGCGTAGAAAATAATTTACCGGTTATTGTGGAGAAATTAATGACTGGAAATTATGAAACTAAAGTGCACTGTATCTAAAAATCTAAATATTTTGTAATAAAAGAAAAATAATAGTAATTGGCAGTCTATTAAACTAACTATAACAATTTTAAATAGTAATTATGCAGCTGCTAAACTATTTAATGATTAACTTGATCCATTTAATCGATGCAGTATTTATAAGCATCACTTGCAGAACAATTTTGGTTATATTTGCAAACGTTTACTCAACATATTTTACGAGTTTACAGTTTCTATTAAAATTAAATCTCTTTATGGCTTTACGATAATAATTCGTAAGTTACTCTTTTAGAAATAAATAATTACGAGAGAATTGTGAAAAATATTTAATTATCTCAAAAACAAATGAAATACAAATAACCAAATTCCTTCTCTGTAAGTGAGGTATTAAGCGTACACGAGAGCCTTTTCTTCCTAAGGCTTACCTCACCGTCGCGTCCTTTACGAACATTCTTCGTTCTTTCTCACGTCTCAGTCGCATTTTACTCAGAGGAATCTTCCAGCTGTTTTTTCACAACGAAATAAAATAAATTTACTTTTTAAGTCTTAGCTTTTTTAAAGAGATATAATTATAATTGGATGTATTATGATGCCATTCTGCTAATTAATTTTCTCGATCTTCTCGATTAGATGTCGCTGTTATAATGGAAAATAATGTGCGAATAATCAGTAATAATATAATCCAATAATTCAGTTAACTGACAGTATTGGAAAATGTTGTATCGATTAATCAAATTTCAGTACGTATATGATGTATATATTAATAATAATAATTTATAGAAAATACAATTTATGCCCTTTGCAATTCATCATATATTTATTTTAAATAAATCAAACTGTCTAAAGTGTACAAAATATTGTGATTTCACAAATTGACATTATTACGTCGATACATGGAATAATATTAACTCTTATGTAATTATTTAAACTACAATTATAATAATAATATTAACAATGCTTATCAATAAATTTGATAATTATAAAATTAAATAAGTTATAATTATACGCTAGAAGTTAAAATTGTAATATGATATCACAAAATTTAATTTTATAGTTTTTTTCAGAAAACAGAAGCAATGATAGAATTTCTATTCCAATAAATAGAATTCAAAAATAGCCTTTACTCAGAAGTGCAATCCTTTTATCTCAAGTGAGAGGATAATCCCTAGTGGCAAATAGAATTCCCCTCGCATTAAAAACAATTTCTCTTACCGCGAGAAAAATCAAATCGCTTTTAAAAGGACTTATACTTTTTGACAAAAAAAAATTATTCTACGAACCATTTATTACAAATTATTCTTTTTATCCCGAGATGAGTTTCCCTTTTTGCAAAAAGCAGAGAAGAGTTTACCGGACCACATATATCACCGCTCGCGAAGAAGCTTTAGTTCGGATCTAACTTTTTTTATTCCAAATTTTTGTTTTATGATAAACAGTGAAAAATACGCGTTATAACGATATAACATTAGGTGCGATAGCAGCAGGTGCTATTGTCTGGATTGAGCGAAGAACCGCAGGCAATGAGAGAGAGAATAGAGAGAGATAGAAGTCGAGAATCGACGCGCACTCGTCGTGGCTTTCCCTTCTGATTAACAGGGAATTTTCCCGATAATCCAAGGAACGAGTTCCACAGTCTGTGGGCTTTATCTGCTTAATTGAGTCGCGTGATGTGATTCCAGAGGATTATCGCCTTCGCTCTATCTCTATCGCGACGGATTTAATGCACTCAGAGAGGGACAAAGACAGGAATAAAAAGAAGTATACCGCACATATTTTATTCGCGATACACTCCCGGTGGCTTTTGTTGCCTTTTTATTCTCTCTCTCAAATTAAATTAAAACACGCGTATCCATATATCCTTTCATCGATAAACCCAAGAGACTCTATGGCTGTCCTCCCAAATCGTTATTATTGCATTATATATATATACACGCTGAATGGAAGGATCCGTCATCTCCAGGACGACGGTCATAATCGCCATAGACGCGTATACAGCACACAAGCGGCCCGACAATGAGCTTCGATCGCGTGGCTGCGTCGCGATGGGGGGGAGGCAAGGACGGGGAAGGGGGTCGAAATCGTGTCTAAGGGCACTTACCCCGTTGGCGCACGTGGTCGTAAGCGTTGATGCCCTCGCTGGACATGAACTGGCTGACCAGTGCCGACTTGCCGACGCCTCTCGCGCCGAGCACCGCGACATTGTAGGACGTCACCTCCTTCGGCGGCGATGATTTGCTGCTAGGCTCCTCGGGCTCGCCCTCCGCCGGTGCCAGTGAATTCGATCTCGAGCGCTTCTTGCGAAACGAGTCGCCTCTGTTTACCAGACCTGTTGACAACACGCGACTTCCTTTAACTCCATATATACTGTGGGTTCTCTTTCTTTTTTTTTCTCTCCTTTATTTGCAGCGACGGGGTAGTAAATATAGTTATTGGGTACACAAGATATATTAGATTGTTCTAATCAAGATGCAATTTCTGTTTCATCGAAGGGGTCACTTTTATGTTTGGTCATTTTGGTTTATCCGATGGGAGAGAATTTCTTTGTATTCGATACACGCTCGATACGCAGGAACATTAATTCAATTCGAATAAAGACTCGAATTATCTGGATTGGTCGCAGAAGCGTATCGAAGCAGAAAACAAAATGATTACTTATATATATAAATTTTACTTTAATTAATCTAACTAGTACAACAAGATGGTACTGCACACTCGCTACTTGTATTCAATCGATACCAAAAGTTTCTTTATAAAGGAACTTTTCATAATAAAAGATGCTCGGGCTGATGTTTAAACGAAGTTTGTTCTCCCGCGGTGTTTATCAGTGGTTGGCTGAAAGAATTTTCAAAGTTTCGTGTGTAACTTGCAACTAAACTAAAAGAGAAAATCAAAGTATAACAAAGAGAGGTTAGAGTAAACAGTTGCGGCTAGTGCCGAATAGTTGGGGATATAGAATCGATCGCCCACGGCTATATACATAATACTTCTCAAGTCGGGAACTCATAAGCCTTTGCTTCTTTTACGCCAAATCAATTTTCGACTTTAATCAGTCGTCAAACTATGATATATACGAAATAAAGCCATCGCTACGAAAAATACAGTTATACAAGATATTAATTCAGTAGCTCGAGATATACACGAAAATTTCATAGAATTTATTAGCCCTCCACGCGTATATGTGGATCACAGTCGATGTCGTTAACCGGCTGAAAATTACATTCGCGACTAATGCACGACTCGCGTACCTCTCACCGAGCGACTTGATGTAATTCAATCCATTATACGCGAACCATATATACGCCCAAGCTCAAGTATGCACACGTGTCGTGTCGTGTCGTGCGTGTGTGTGTGTGTGTGTGTGTCCAATGGATGGAAATGGAATTTCCCACAGTGTTTTACTCGCAGTTCTCGCGCGCGCTCTGTCCTTTTCAGCGGTTCGCTCTGTTTACGTATATGTTACGCGAGCGAGCGCGGGATGAACTTTTTATTTTCTTCTTCTCTCTCGGTCGCTCGCGGGGGCTAAAAATAGAGGGGCTCGACCGGCGCATTCGGACTTACGCGTATTTCGCGGGATTCCAGGCGTTTCGACACTCCAACTTGTGCGGCGCCCCAAGTATTCCGCATTAAATTTTTCCAAGGCGCGAGGAAAAATATTGCGGTGCGAGAGGTGTACTTTTATTTTAAATTACTCGCGCGACGCGATGAACGCGAAAGTAAAGGGTGCCTTCGGTCGCTCGTCGCTTATATGGATATACAAATGCGAAAGTTTATGAATTCATATGTAGTAATTAATTTTACAGAATAATCCTACGACAAACTGGTAATACTTGTGCAATTGGATTACGCATAATTGGTGCAATTATTGCGTTTGAGCATTGCGATTCAAACAAACAATGTTCGAGGTCGGGACAAAAAATCCAAGGGAAATGAAAGGTTAATCAGCTCTCCGGGGACTTCAAAGCGATATATAAAAGCCGATCAAATTGGCCGACGACTCGGCGCAGCATTTGCATCCCCGCTCGACGTATTGAACTTATCAAACGAAATTACACTTGCGCCGCTCGCGAGAGAGTGACTTACAATCGCGCCCCGATATACACGAACGCCGAGTGGAAAAAAAAATAAAGAAGAAAACTCATCGCTCCTTTAACGAAGCACTAATAATTCGATATTTTCGCGCTAGTCACTGCCGTTTTAAATTCGCAATTTCATCTTATTAAGCCGGCCGTAGTCATTGCATGAATATGGAAAAGCAACTTTTCAACTTTCGCAATATTCGATGGATGCAAATTAATGTCCGTGCAGTTTAAAAAAGAAAAACTTTCGATATCAACGTCGGATATATTTAATGTTGATTAAATTTTTTATATATAAAATGTATAATACACGCAAAATACATTGTTAAGCTGAAATAGTTAACTCACGTGAGTGTACAAATCAATATCGCAAAGTGCGCTTTTACATAATACTCAATGTATTTCTGACAACCGATAAATGAATGTTCATTTTAGCGATCCTCGCTTATGACGAAGAAAAAAAAGTTAAGTTATAAGCAAAAACTTCTATGTATATAATTGTGTTTTATTTTTCGAGATCAAGGAACAGCGTCTTGGGTGCCATTAAACTTGTATTGGCACTTCTACCGAGTCAGTAAAAAAATATCAAAAAGAAATAAACTCTATAGGGAAGATTCGAAGATTATTTGTGCTGTATCATACAAATAGTTAACGCATGAAAAAGTAATTCCACTTTTATTTCCAAATGGAATCGACTATTTTTACAAAACGCGATAATCATTATAAAAATAATGTATACACGAACGCACAATCAACGTAGCAAATGAAGTTGCATAATCGCACAGTAGAAACTCAATTGAACATTAAGAAAATTTATTCACAATGACTGCACAGCATATTATAATGACCGATAAAATGGATTTTTCTCGAATTCCTTGCGCATATTGGATCATTAAGTAATATTTTATTAACCTATATTACGCCATTTCGCTGCATAACTTGCTATCGCATTAAACTTTTACATTATATAATCAGCTGCAACAAACCCAATTAATTTTTATCGAATAAATATATTAATCTCTGCGTTTTAACCTTTAGAGGACAAGAAAGTCTAGATATCGGCTCTGAAGGTAAATTATGTATACATGCCTCAAATATACTAAATCAAACAGTTTCATACCCAAACATTCGTAAAGGGTCATTGGAAGGTGAACCAAATATTCTCTACGTTCGCTCGTCAGCTCTGAATAGTACAAAACAGTGTTATTCAGAGCTGACGATGTGGACGTATTAAATGATTCGTCAATTTAATAATCCTAATTTTGTTAGATTCAAACATCGAAACAACAGTCACTCGGCGTGCGAAAATCGATGAACGAACGCGGGCCGAGATACACGGGAGAAAAATAAATAAGGCGCTGTTGCTCTCGAAGAACACTGGAATAAATCGCGCGTAAATCGACCGAGGCACACAAGAAAAAAAAAAAGAAAAATAGAAAGAAACTCCATCGTCATCCGGCCACGGCCCTAACACAATAACGTTATCTCTCGCCTACTTCTCTATCCAGCCGTTATAATTCACCGACACAAGTATATATATTCGCACCAAATCGAATTCTCGAATCTACGTATAGTAGCGCATACATTTATATATCCAGCGCTTTGTGTTAGCGTAAAAATCAACGCCTCGCGCGGTCTTTCTGTCTCTCGGTGCACTCTCCATTGTATCCCCGCGGCGCACAGTTTTTCACTCAGACGCGCCAACGCGTCGAGTCGTACGGTTCCATCGTATAAACTGCGATGCATGCATGCGCACCGCACACACATATATATACATATTTAGATGTTCAGGGGAGGCGGAGGTGCACACGTATAGTCGCGCAGTTAATGAAGCAAAACTAAGTGTGGTGGTATATGCGGGGGTTCATTCTGGCCGAAACAATGGGTCTCGCGCGTCAGCTTCTATCGCTCCATTTCGCTGTTTATACGCCGGGCGTGTATAGCTATACTACTTATCTCCCTCTCTTTCTCTCTCTTGAGCTTTTTATTTTCGACCACACAAAGGTGGGCGCCGTGCAGTTTTGTTGCAGCGAGCGTGATGAGAAATTGCGTTTTAACGAGGCTAACCGACGTATATAGCACCTTTTTCTCTTCACTCGGGAGGGAACAAAAATGCCGGAACTCGTGGACTCTGTGTGCGTGGAGTTTGTAAAAAGGAGATTGATAAGCTCGCGTGAAATTATTTGTCCGTCGAGTAAAATAGCTCCACCTAGACCAACCTCTTGGTCTGAGATGTAAGACATTTTATTCGAAAAGAATAATAAGGATGTAAATGTGTTGTTGGTAACTGTAGGGTATGTACACAAGACACTTTGTTGCAAAGACACTATAATAGTAATCCCCAATTTCAACATCAGCGCCTGACGAGTTAGAACCGTTACCCGGCTTGTTAGGACCGCGGCAATAAACGTATACAAGAGCTTTATGGTCGGGATCAGACGCGATCTTCATATTGCATCTCTGCTGACTCGTTACCCCCCGTCATACACATTATATACAATCTGGAATAGGTCAGTTTTATACGACAACAGGACAGAGCAAACAACTCCGAAGAACAAATCGAATGAAAAAAAAGTCGGCGATAATAGCCGAACTTTGCGAACACTTGGATACGGACTAGATCGTATATAGCAGAAGTAACAAGCGGCACAATATCTATATATAACACTCGACTGCCACGCACGAATCCCCGTAATTTTCATGGACCGCATACGTCAAAGGGAGGCAAGGAAGCGTATATATATATATATCCTCCCCCCGCGCATCACGAAATATTCTCTCCCCGAGAATTTCGAATAAATGAATACGAATAGGGAGGGAGGAGGGAAAGGAAGAAGCCGCTTTTTCCCAACCTAACCGCGAATAAATATTTCATTAGTCTCACTTGTCCCCCTTTTTCTCTAACCGCATTGTCGCGCATCTCAGGTGGTACGTATCCGCGCGGAAAAGGAAGAAGCAACAGCAGCAGCAGCAGAAGAAGAAGAGGTTGTTTTGGAGGGACGACACTTGAAAGCTAGTCGCTATATATACAAAGAAAGAGAGAGAGAGAGAGAAAGGTTTTTCCACTCAGTGGATCCGAGAGAAAGAGATAGTGGGAGGGAGAGAGAGAATATCGATGTCCATCCGTCAGCGCGTCTCTCGCTAGCCGCTCTAGCCGCGCGTCGCCGCGTCTTTGTTCACGTCGCTTTCTCTGAATACGGGCAAGCCGTAGGCCGGAGGATCGATGAAATGTGGAACGTGTGTCGCTTTTCAAATTGCCATTTATCCTGGAACTTGTCTCTTTCTCTCTCTCTCTCTCTCTCTCTCTCTCTCTCTCTCTCTCTCTCTCTCTCTCTCGCGGCAGCTGCGCATTTACCCCCTATGTCTCTGTATGTGTGTGTGCGTTTTTTTCCTACCCCCGTTTTATTTCTCTCTCTCTCCTGGATTTGGGTCGTTTGCTCTGGAACGCGGAACGTAGAGATTTTTTTTTATATATCCTTTTTTTCATCCTTTTTAGCGCGGTGACTTGGTGCGCGCTAAAGTTGCGGGAATGATATTGCACGGAATGAGACCTTTTTTTTTGTTAAATTTAACTTACCGAGCGTTACTGTGTTCCGATTCAATATGTTTGTTGCGAGGTCAGTTTGCGAGGTTGGTTTTAAAGAACAATGCCTTGTGGTTCATCTATTATGAATTTCTGATCGTATAATATAGTATACATATACGCGCGTGTTTTCAATAAATTTCTGTTTTTGAATCAGAAGCGCGGGGAAAAGAATACCGAAACGAATGCGAGATGAACATTGTTCGAAAAACCGTACGACATAAGCTTTTGTAATATAAATATACGACCTTCGGTATCGATTGCAAATAGCTCTATACCAAATACCAAAATTAGTATTAGCCAGCTATTCATAGATCGAATGGTTGCCTCGATGTACCAACACCCGTGTACCGCTTGTCTATAAAAAATATCTAAATTCATTTTCAAACCTTAAATACGCCCATTTTAATATATGAATCGCTAAAACCGTAAGTCAATTGCTCTTTAGGATTTTCATTACGAAACATGTGTGATTCTTTTAATTTAATTGAATTAGTTTAGGCGAATAAGACTACAAGTGCTTATTCGAGTATGTAAAATAAAGACTGACGGACCATCGCAGCAGTGCAGCTTTAATGTATCTATATATATATATATATATGGTTCGGTTTATCAAATTCTTTGCTCGCCAATATTGAACCATTCAAGCCTCGGGCATGAATTATTATGATGCGATGTGGTTGTGAACTAACTTTATGCATTTTTCATACTGCTCGTCGTCAATGCTATAGCTCGACTTTGTTACATCTATTTTTCAATGATTATTATACAAAGGAAAATGTTCACAAGGTGAAAAGTTGCTGACCTTGTATGAGAAATCTTGAAATCTATACTGCTGTTAACTATAAAAATATTATTTCAAAAATACTTCACTGGAAACATTGATTCGATCATTTTATTATTCAACAGCTTACTTTTCTGTTATTAATGTCTTGTATAATCAAGTTTGTCTCGAAAATTCATTCATAATTTTGTTTGTAGAATACTACTTATTGTAGTATATGTAAAAATAGTATTGGTATTTTAATCATTTAAGATCACTACATGTATAATAGAGGCTATAGAGGTTTGTTAGTCAGTATATCATTGTAATGGATGTATGAAAACCTGTCTTTTTTACAGTGAATTTTGCAAAAACTTGCTCAAGCTAAAGAAATAAAATTTTATTTGATTAAAATCTTTTTGGGTAGTTAAAACCATTCCTAATGACTTCTACATCCCTTTCAATTTAATTAAACAACTTGAAGAGCGTATATTTTAATTTCCGTTTTATGAAATGCTTTAAAACTTTTCATTTCAACTCTAATCGTAAAGAAAAACTTATGGGAGAAGTTGAATATAAATTTTCTTTTGTCCAATAACTTTAAATTTAATACATGTAATAATTTTTTAGCAGTAATATGTTTGTAGTTTATTTATAAATATATAAATTTAAAAAATTTGATTCACCCCATCCTGAAAAATAATATAATATGAATATATGCAGTGTCTGGACAGACTCGGAATGTATCTACTCACATAAATATGTACGACCCTGTGAGAAACTATATTTATATGAAAATTTTATTGTATATTCTTTAATTGAATTTGTGAAATAGTGGTTTTTTCTATTTCGTAGTGACTTTTTGCTAAACAAAATTCATTCATTTAGAGGTTACTTTTTCAGTTTTAGGTCAGAAACTATGTATTGTTCGATCGAATCAAAAGTTCTATTTTTTGATCGAAAAAAACAAGGGAATGTAAACTGTACGGCTTCTCATGTCTATTGAAACGAATTATAGCATCCATACACAAGTACTACACAAATATTCGGGAACAAGAAATATATTGTCAAAATAATAGACTCAACAAAATAGAAAATCGAGTAACATTTCCCATCCTGATACTATAATGAAATATAAAATAATCATATTTAGGACGTATTTACTGAACCAGCAATTGAGCAGAAATCCCATTATGGTTTTTTTAGAAAGGATCGAGTAGCAATTTACGAAATTGCCGTTCTCTAAGAAACAGAAGATTGTAACCAAAAAGACTCGTATGCATGATACCGGATACCGACTTTTTGCATAAATGCACGCATACGTCTTTGGAGAATAGCTCGAGTTGCACTAGTATAAGTATAAGAACCGAAGAGAAATAAAAGAAAAAATCTAAAGATATGTGTAACACGTAAAAGACGACTTATTCTTCTTTTTTTACCTTTTTTTACAGTAGTTTGAAATACTTTTAAGATAAAATTGTACTCCAACTGAAAGATGCATAAAAAGTTTTATTCAAGTACATAAAATTTTCGAATGTGAAATTCTTAAATAGCATCGATATGGAGTTAAGTGAAACTCTTGGTATACTTATATCTTCAATACAAATTATATAAAAAATGTACTTTTGATCAAATTAATCTTTATTTTGCATAACCTTATAAAAGGGTATACTTCTAACACATGTATTGTAAATATAGCTATATTGCAAAAATGAAAGAATATGGTTGCTCATGGCATAGGGAAGTCTGCCCCTAAAACGGAACGTTCGAAACCATCATCATCGATTAGAACACAAAATAAAATCATATTTCTAGCACGGAGGAAAGAGGAGAAAAATTACGTCAAAGTTCTCATATATTTTCGACTAATTCCCGCTGAAAAGGCGAAAAAAAAGACTTAACACGTTTTTAAGTAGGTGAATCAATGCTTCAAAAGAGCTGGAAAATGCTAACTATAACAATAATTTTACATCCAGAGCAAGCCCTACATTAGTCATTCTAGAAGGTAAATAATTTAAAGGATGAAATTGTCCCTCCACTGTCCCGTTATTATTTCGACGCCTTCACACGGTTTCTTCTTTCAGTTAAAAAATACATAAAAAATAAACAACTTACTCTCGAAGTCGACTTGTTGAAAAAACGTACAAAGGTCTATTTCTTCCTTAATTAAGCTCGTAGCGAAAACAGCTGTTTTCGATATTCGCTTTAAAAAAGTGCTTTACAACCAAGTAGAAGGGCTGCTCTGAATCATACTGGCGCTGATCATCGTGTTTTTTAATCCTGTTCATTTTTATGCTTTTCTTTATCAAGAAAAAAACGTGCGAAGGCATGGAAATAATAATGGAACAGTAGAGGGACAATTTCATCCCTTAAATAATTTACCATCTAGAATGGCTAATAAGGCTTGCTCCGGATGTAAAATTATTGTTACACTTAGAATTTGCCGTTAGACTCTTTTGAAGCATGGGTTTACCTACTTTAAAACGTGCTAAATCTTTTTTTTTGCTTTTTGACGCCACTTTTCTCCACTTCTCTCCTGCTAGAACAACGATTTTTTTTTAAACGATATATTTTTTTATGTTCTAAGCGGCAGATTTACATATGCCATGGACATCCTCCTTTCTCCCTCATCCTTGTCCCTTATCCGAATCATTATATTTTTCGACTTTCGTTTGCATCGCTATTTGAAGGTTAAGTCTGTGGATTTGGAGGTAAATAAGGACGACGTATCGGAGATTGAACGAGGGAAAAAAATTGTATTGAGGGGATTGTGCGGATGAAGGGGGTTGATGAATAGAGGTTCAACGGGTTTGATGAATTAACGGCCAAATTATTAGGGAGCTTTTCGCCTTTTGTGCGTCTTTGTTCACTCGTTGGGGGATACGGGATGCGATTTTACGCGTATAATGTATGTATACGAGTGAATGATAGCGCAGAAATATGACGAATTGATCGATATCCTACAAAGTTTAGTGTTTCTTTTTTCATCGACTCGTAATACACCACATAATATAAGGTTGAGGATGTTTTCATTGTGTCAAGTTGCCTTCCTCGTTTAGGGCAAAGTTACGTTATCTTGCCCTCTTAAAAGTCACGATGGAAAATATTTTTCCTCACTGCGGTAGATGTTGATATAATATATTTCCGACGTTACGTACTAATAAAGACTTGCCCGAGTTTCAAAATGATGTGCAAACGATAGCAACAGAACCTACATAATCAGCTAATTAATGTAAATGCTCAAATCAACTGGATTCGTTGATATTCTCGATATTAACCAAATGTCGATCCCAAATATTTGATTCCTATATATTTGTTGTAGAGTGATAAATTACCTTTACCGGTGAAAATATACGATAATTTGATATAAGAATGCCGTTATCTGACATTCTTTCAAGCTTTTCTGCCTATCTCCAATATTTGAGAGCGAGATTAATTTATTTGCAAAAAAAATATTTTTCACTCATTATCATGTATATACACGTATATCGAGCTCTGAACATCGATCCATGAAACTTTTTTATCTCGTGTTCAGAAGCATTGATAATGAAATTCCGTATCGGTAATTATGCAAAGGAAATGTTCGATAAAAAGTTATAAAATTATGTTGAGCAATTGTGCAGTTTATGAAACTACATCCAAGTTCTCTACATTTTTTCAAAAAGTATTCCAAAGTTTTACCGCCAAAATGACAAAGAATCCAATAATCCGGCACTCTGTCATTCATCTGTAAAAGTAAAGTACATAACGGCGAGGAATATAAAAGGTAAACGTCATTTTGAGAAATTAAAAGTAAGGAAAGGTAGACAAGGGAAAAAATGGAATGGGCGTACAAAGTGAAAATTACAGCGAAACGAGAAGCGTGTAAAAAAGGAGATCGGGCCGCGCTACGTTAAAAAGCTACGTTGGATGGATTGAATTGCGAGAAGAGAGAGAGAGAGAGAGAGCTTGGCGCGGCCAGCAGCAACAGCGCAGAGACGACGCCAAGAGAGAAAAGACGGTCATCGACGGCATAAAGCATAAAACTCCGTCCCCAACTCGATTTTCACGAGCCATTACCGCATCTCGCGACGTAAAGCCGCCGACGACCTCGTCTCTTTCCTTTATAATACTAAAGACTCTCTTCTCTCTCTTCTCTCTCTCTCTTTTGCTCTGGTTCGAGAGTGTCGGGTATGTGTGTGCGTTTCAAGCTGAGCGTCGAGACTATGGCGTATGCGCGAAGAGTCACGGATTTCACGAATTACGAGACACGACGCGCCGCGCCGGAGTAAAAGCCTTTTCGAGAGCCGCGCGGCGTGGACTATTTCTCCGTCGGCTCTGCGAGGAATGCATTGTTTTCGCGAGCCCCTTGACTCTTCGGTTTTACGATCCGTATTATAGCATTTTTGGCGGTGCCCTCGTTGTCCTTAATTTTGATTGACAGGACCGATTAGGAATGCGAGAATACCGAGTGCTCGCTTTAATTGGACACGATCAAGTGGGATTTTCTATTTCTCAAACTATGAACAATATTAAATCTCATTGATTTGTATCTTGAGCCACTCAACGTTTTCAATAAAGAAGTAAGAGATAACAAGAAAGAGAACCGCCTTTTCGTCCATCGTATACGAAGCAGTTGGGACCGCATTTCGATATAGAAAGGAAGACAATCGAATTTAACCTGAGAACGACATAGAAGAGTTATTTTTGGACCCCATTAATTGTAGGCGGAATGTAATTACATCCTAATTAATGGAATGCCCGTCGCGTTCCTCCCCTATTTATTTCCTGGCACCGATCACCGATTCGACTCGCATACTTTCGCACTGCTTTTTTGTTCGTATAACGATACGCGCAACAATGTTTTGCAACTGTCAACTGAGTATCGCATCAGGCTACGAGATACCTTTTCATCTTTTGCATTAATTTTGCAAATCAGTTAATATACAAGGGCTTAGCTACAAATACCATTGGGTAGTACTAACCCAGGAACTAAGCCCATATATTTTCAACACTCAGCTCCCATGTTTACCTCCGCATCCTGTGCAGTTACCCTTAGACAATTGAACCATCATTCACTTGATACGGTATAATTGTTATAACGAGTATAATCCTATATATTATTTTGTGCATTACTTCATAACTGAATATCCTGGCAAATTGAAGGATTCCGTGTGCGGAACAACTCTCAAAGTTATTAGTAAAGATTCTTTCCACTGTTCCACAATCACCGCAAAGAGGTAAAGGTAGCTCTTTAATCTTTTATACAATCCACTTTGATCCGAGGAAAAGAAGCGGTACTGGGGGGCAAAAGTAAAGATGGGAAATTGAACGCACCTCGAGAATTTACTTTTTACTTTTTTTTGTATTTTTGATATTAGCGGTGAGTTGACGCGATGATCGGACTTTTTAGAAATCAAATATTGAATTTAGGATATAGTTTGGCCCTGTGGATTCAGCTTTATTGTCTTACAGCGCGAGCTAAAGCTTAATTCGTTTTTATTAAGAGACTCGCCAGTGTGTTTTATTTAAGAAAAATAAAATCTTATGACTTTACTTTATTAAAACTCATTTCCTTCGCAAAGAAATCCTCTTTATGATAAATCTTCGTATAATTCTTATTTCAATTTCTTTTCTTAACATTTTTTCGTTGAGATAATCTTGTGCGGAAAAACCTTTGAGGAAGAAGCTCGCAAGATTATTCATAAGAATTTTAAGAGAATTCAATAGTGATTAATTGATTAGTAAGCGTGTATTAATTAAAAAAAAAACATTATTCAGAAATTTTAATAAAGTACAACCAGATTTCTATTAGTGCATAGTCCTTTTACATATTTCTCCCTGTCGTCAAAGCAAAGAGAGATAACCTTGAAAGCGTGTAGAGTGAAAGCTTATCGCGGGCTCTAATGGAAGTCGGGCAAAATACGACTTTCGAATGCTATCTGTGCCTCTTCCCTGCCACCGACAGCATTCGATTAATCCCGCGTGATAACTCCCGTAAAGTAAATAAATATAAGCTGTGATGAAATCGTTAATCCACTAATGGAATAGAGAAATTAATTAAGCCATCTGCACCAACGCTCGGATAGACTCTGCGTGGCAGGCTTCATCGTTCGCGCCTTCGATCACGTATACAGATTCACGCGCGCGAATTCCTTCATCTTGGGTTAGTCATAATCGGCCTCAAGCTCACAACAACATAAGTATCCCATAAACTGTACAAAAATAGCCTACTGACCTTTGCTCGTGAGACTGAAGCTCCTGAGCCGATAGAGATCCTCGTCGAGCAGATCGTCCCGTTGCACCGGCGCCGACGAGTTCGCGTCCGGCACGTCCAGGTAAGCGTTGACTTTGCGATGGTGGGCGTGATGGACGCTCTGACCCCGTCTACTGCCCCTGCGCCTCAATCCGGGGCTCGCGTCGTTGTCCGTGAGTCTGGGCTCGCTGCTGCAGTGGGCCGAGCGCGGACCCGTGCCGCCACCCTCAGGCGGATAATCGTGATGCGTCGTCGCAGCTGAAAAAATAAAGCAGGTGTGTTGGCAAGCCCAGGGTCAGAATGATTGACGAGCAGCTGTCGTGTTCCCCATAAGCTCATAGACTCGGAATATTGCGGCGGCGGCGGCGGCGGCGGACAGCGCCGATCGATCGTGAGACGCTCTGCGTGCGGTGCGATGCCGGGCTTTGATCGAGTTATTTCCGCCCCCGCCAGCTAGCATATATATGTGTTGCAGGCGACATAATTCGACCGTGATTTCTTTTTTTTTTTGGGATTAGTCGGGTAAAGAAAAACAAAACTATATTTTAATGCTGTGATTATTGTTAATGAGTTCGTGTTAAAGATTGGTTAATTTTTTGTTACGCAGGAAGCATCAACGCACGGTACGTTCTTTTATTATTCTTCGAATAGTGCAGGATATTTTTATTAGTCTTCCTTATGCGGAGACAACGTCAAATGAGCTTTTGCCTTTAAAGAGAATTCCAATAAATGATCCCTAAGATAATTACGGAATTTTTTGATTTTTAAAAAGTTGACTGTGTCAATTAGCAAAAGACCGAGGGAATAATTTGAATATTATTTAAAAAAAAATTTAAGTTAGTAAGAGATATCGTAAATCAAGATTTTCTTATATTTTATTAAAATTTATTCACCTAGTAAAGTAGATGCTTACGTTGCAATCCTTATTTTCTCTAGGTCGGTTAAAAGTCCCGTTAAATTCAAATTAGTGCGCTGCACTTGTTACAATAAAGAAGAATTGGAAGGTATTTATTCCAATTTTTCGTGATTAATTTAATACTGTTAATGAATTACACCGACGCCATGAACTCGGTGGAAAAAAGAAGCAAAGTGGTTTAAATCCATTTGTATTTCGAGCCCAACTGCAAGAGATAAATTTAAATGAACGAATGTACGTATCGAATCTCGCTTCGGTAAAAAGGCTTCTGCATTCCCGCAAAAACGAATTTTGAAAAGCACGCTCGAAAATATTGCAGAGGTATTTTAGCAGCGAAAGCTTGGAAACTATGTACAAAGCCATACGTCACATTCACTAGGGACTTTCAGCTGCGGCGGCACCGTTTTAATCAAGTGAACGAAGTATGTAGAGAAATGGTGTCATAAAACAAATTGATTTGACTAATAAACTCGTTTCGATAAATTGCATTGTCCAACTAAAAACCCAGTTTGTTCATTCCTTTTACAAACGCATACCGATTGGTTTTTGATCCTAATGTTCCTTTCATCGATGTAACGATCGATTTTGCATGTCCCTCAAGTCTTCGCGCTTATATACGATCATTCCAACTTTTTAGTAAAATAAGAAATTAGCAAAATACTAAAGGCCACAAAAGCCACCTCCCAAAACACACGAGAGGTGCAACCGCAAAAAGCAGAATAAAACCAAGAGCTAAGCAAGTGCAGGCGTATACCACGATATACTTGTATCGAGACACCGACGCACACCAAAGTCGAGAACACCTAAATTCTCAACTTCATTAAAAGCCTTGGGCGTGGGAGCAGCGCGTGGGGCTAAAGCAGGCAGCTGCACAAAGGGAACAAGAGATTCGAGAGGCCTGTGCGTGCCGAATTAGGGAATAGAGACGATAAGGGCGCCTATGTATGCGCGCATGCACATGGTCTAGCGGATGAGGCGAGTATAAGCTCGGAGCCTCGGAAATATAAAGCCGCTAAAGGGATTTGCGGTGCACCGGCCGCTTGTGTCTTTGGTTTCTCTCGACTGTTACATTTCACTCTGTCTCCTGAGATTGACTGCGGAGGAGTTTTTTTTTTTTATCGGTGGCCGATAGGGTTATTGCCTTTGACTTGACCCTTTACTGTGTCTCTTCGGTATATATATAGTGACAAAAGCTTCGTACTTTGGTAGCTTTTTTAAGCTTTGGAAACGTGAACTAGAGATATCGTAAACAGCAAACATTCGATTCACTGGTTTTCTACCTTAATTAATAAAAAGATCCATAGTAATTAGTTTAGTTGTCTACTTAAGCGCCACAGTGACTGGCTTAATTAAGAGGCGTTTATAAAGGTTATTGGATAAGTAAATGATAATAAGAGAAGTGTTTGTTAATTGAAGTTGATATAGCCGAGATAATTTTAATTTGTAAAAAATAACAGCATTTTTAATTGTAAATTATTGTTGACATGGGAAAAATAAAGTAATCGATCAGATGACATAATTATAATCTGTTACAGATCTGTTGAAAGGTTTTAATAATTTGCGAAAAGTTATTTTACCTGTGGATTCTGTTTACGAATTGTATCATTAATTAAATGTCATGTTTTATTTTAATATTTAAGATATAAATAATCAATATTATTTAATAAAAGAACTGATATATTTTTAAAGGAATATAATTTGTTAATCTTCAGGGTGGACTGCACAACAGACGGATCCTGGCGCACCTTACGGAATGCTCGAGATTGACTTGTTTTCTATCTCGAAGGAATTGATTTATGAGCTACGCCAGATTTCAAACAGATCAATCATTCCTTCCCTTGCAACTTATTTTCCAGTTAAGTTTTCAGGTTGATTTCAAGCAAATCTTTTAACGTCGACTCTACGGAGAAATGTTTGTATCGCTTCGAAGAAAATCGACTTGTTCTCTCCAGTGTATTGGCAAAGACGATGATTTTACGTGCCGAGGTACTTTTAAAAGTGGTTGAAGAAACTTATACGTCCATGGTCAGAGCAGTGACTCAGAACCAAATACATAAGATCGATTCATGTTCCGAGAGGCACAGGTTATTATTCATTCGAGTAGAAATTATGTTTTTTTTTTGGTCAAATGTCTTTATTCAAAAAGCTATTCTTAGGCAATATATATTAAAGTAAAAAAAGATTTTTACTGCTAGCGCTTATAATGATTCAAAAATATAACATTGATGCGTAAATCTCTTTTATGAATTACTAAGAGTTGGGTTAAAAGTCGGATGAAATTATTTGCTTCGGAAAGATTAAGTACGGTCATCAATCCTTTATACCGTAGCACACACACACATCTCATAAGATACATTTATTTTTACTTCAGATCTTATAAATAAAAAGCACCTTTAAAAGTGTTTTACGTGTCATTTATAGTACTGCAAAATAGCATTTTTATATCTTTCCCGGCAAAAGCCCTATTTTTAGAATTTCTTTCGAAAGAAAAATATCATTCACTTCCAATATTGCGGCTTTATTGAAAATATACAAAATGAGAAATAATTGTGAGGATATGTAATGCAACGTACAATAAGACCGAAATCGCATCACACATAATTTAGAATCGGCAAAGTGGCCAGACAGTTTCAATATCCATTTTAAGCACACTGATCGTATACAAAATAACGAGCTCGAGACGTGTCTCGGGCATAAAGGCCAAATCGATCGCTAAACTCATTCGGCTCTATGGGTGAAAGTTGAATTAACCTGAGTGCACTGTGCGCGCAAGCTTCTTGTCACTGCCGACGATACTTGAGAATGTATTTACTCCGCATCACCGAGTGACAGATTCACTTGCTTCGGGAGCTCTCGGGATTTCGTGAAAATAACTAAAGCGCTAGCGTTATATAAGCTCCCGAGGCCTGCGCACTAAATGGTTTTTAGAATTTCTACTTGTACAGGAAATATAATTGTGAAATTACAAAATATCTTTTGTAAACTTGTTCCGTAAGTGCGTGTTTTCCATTTATAAGCACAATACTTGATGATTTCTAGAATGTGAATCTACGATGTTTGGGAAGACGCAAATGAACTTTATTGCGTTATATATATATAGAGAGAGAGAGAGAGTAATCCTATTATATCTACTAAAATACTTAAGGTATACCAATTAAACTCGGCATGGAAGTTTATGGCTCTGTTGAGAAAGTTATGTATACAGTGCTAAGGTAAGCTATTATTTACCCGCGGAAAACGTTACGATACAGCTCTCAAAGTCCTTTGTTTACGAGAAATCCAAACGGGATGTGGTCTCTTTCGGCACGGATATGCGACTTGATATTTTAATATATTTATTTTTTAATACAAACTATACAGTTGATAATAATGGTAAAACAGTATTCCATCAAACGTTTAATTACTAGGGTTTAACGCATTATCTAATGTTGCACTGAACCCTCCTGCGAGTGAATTAGATAGGAAACAATAACGCGTGTAATTTTGGACGTGTAAACTCGTCTATGCTCAGGAAGGATTAACAGCTGTAATAATCTGCGTTACAATATATAATGTGCAGAGAGTACCTACGACGTTATGCACCCTTAAAGTAAAACCTTAGTTTTAGACAAGCAATTTGCACGTGTACACACCTGTACTCGAGAATCGCGAATGAGACACGGGCAAAGTGACAAACAGAGAAATTATAGATATAGCGTTGGAGAGCGCGACCTGCCTCCGAGCTAAACTATTGCTATCGCATGCAGGCTTGATATTGTTCTTCGGCTCTGGTTGGATGGGAATTTTTTAATTTCCTCCTTCCCTCTTCCGTTTGGCTTTTTTGCTTTGAGCTCTTTGTCAAATCGAGCGCGCACAGAACTAACAAAGCTTTGATAGTGGCATAACCTCTAAAAAGTACTCGCTACCATTTTTTTTCGTTTGTTTATGGCTCTGTTTCGAGAAAGTTAGTTTATAAAAAAGTACTCTCGGTATTTTTTCTGTTCTCAACATCTATTCTCTCGGAATTTGCAATAGGTATATGCAATAGTTTATTTAGAAATTGGAAATGACGGCCGAATTCCCGGAATATTATTGGAAATTGATGACGAGTGTATTACTGGGTATATAAAATTTCTGAAATAATTGCGGAATAGTTGAATCACAGATTTGGTAATGCTAACGGTATTCATAATACGCTAAAATTTCAATCGAAAACAAACACAAAAGCTGGCACTTATTTTTTAAACCGCATAAGCATCTCTCTGTTAATCACCTATACAATAATATTATATAGAAAGTCCGAGCTACAGAGGGAACGCATGAACTGTCACTACCACCGTATATATTATAGAGAAGAGCGACTAAGCAGTTTATACTTTAATGATCCTCCTTTCAATTATATTAACATAGTCTATGGACTGCTCCACAACAGAATATGTTGTAAAGCATCCCTCATCGGCGACTTGACCATATACGGCTATAAGATCATTGCTTTGCCGGTAAGTACTTTATTATTTGAATTTTCTTCGATGCTCGCGCGCGCGCACTCTCGAGCCGTTTTTTGCTTTTGAAACAACGGCAGAGCTATTCACGAATGTAAAGCAAGTATTTAAAACATGATTTTTGAACATCTGCCCTCGTTTTATACTCGATAGCTTTATTTTAGACCTGGATTTTGATGGGCTTAATAAAATCGCCGCATTTATAGCGCACGTCCTGTGTGTACGTTATCGGTCTGCAGCAAACATTTACGGATACATTAGGGCCTATAAGTTCTCTTGAATATTCTCGATTCGATCTATTTAAAAGAATCAAGTTTTCCCACTCTGGATTTTCATGGGATCGGAAATCAATTCGAGAGGCTAATAATTTTCGTATATTTTTGGATTTTATTTCCACAAGAATACGAGCAGAACTATAATTATGCGTCGCTGATCGAATTTGTAAATGATTACTTTTAGATGTATACGCCAACAAAGGAAACTTTTATGGCTTAATACTTGCGGAATATATTTGGAATGAAATGTGGCTGATATTATTGACATCTAAAATTTAAATAGCTTTTAAAAGGCTTTGAATATCGTTATAATAATTTTTTTTTATACTTTTTCTCTATCTCTCGTATCGAGAAATAAAAATACTGCGTACCTATCTGTCTATATATTTTTAAAATCTTTGTTCCACAAATAATATAATAGGTCTTTGTTACAATGAAATCAAATCTATTTAATGATTTACCTTGTGAAAAGAATAATCCAATATATAAAACATCTTTAATCACGTGAATCAATTTATCAAAGAATTTTAGAAACGCTTGTACAACAATGCCTGTAGTACTCAAAGATGTGAATAAACGATTAATAAAATAGAATTAGGCATTCTTCAAAGTTAGAATGATCAATATTCATTCGTCTAAAAAACTGAAAATATGATAAATTTAGTAGCTAGACTTAATTATCGATAAAAAATCAGGGTTAGTAAAGATCTACTACGATTCAAATAAAGCAGATCCCAAGATACCAAGAAATGTTAGCTTTACAATTGTTATGCAGAGTGAAAACGAACTTCCCCGGCCGGACCACCGAGCGCGAAATAAAAAAAAAACACAGAGGGAGTAAAGAGAAACAGAAGAAAAAAAAAAGTGTGGCAAGGGCAACGACGTCACACACGTCTGCGTCTGCCGATGATGCCGTTATAAAGTTCTTTTTTTAAGCGCAGTCGTCGAAAGCCGCGCGCGATCAAAAGCCCCCGCGTGTGCGCACTTATAATAGCGCTCTGGGTTATACGGATGAAAGCTGATTTGGCGCTCGTGGCCTCCGGCTTGGCAGAAGGTCGAGTCTTTATTTCGCGCGGCCACGGAAGTGTGTATAGTGTATACGGGATTGAAGCCCCGAGCTGACGATGATATCTCGAAAGATCCGCCGTGGTCTAATGCTGGATCAACGTTGGCCTAAGGCCGTCCTGGCTTACGGACTGAGAAAACAATCTGCTGCATTCGTGATTATGCTGTTGGAGGCAGCTGCGTTCAAGACAGTTGATGCGTGATTTCGAAAGTATCTGCCGCATAGACTTTAAAATCTGTAAACGTCGATTTTCAATATTAATTTCAAATTATTACGCAGAAACTGTTTCGTGCAACACATGCGTGTATCTTAAAAATTAGTTTTCACTAAATATATAAGCGAAAGCTTTATTTAAATGTGTAAACCATTATTAATACGATATTATAGAAAAATTCTTCCACGTTAATAAACGTTTGGTAAGTGCAGCTAAGACCACATCAGTGTATTATCTTGAAATTTCCATCATCTAAATTGAAACTCAATATTTACTAAGTGACAGTTTGTGCTGCTCTACCCTCTGTAGCGCGCTAAAACCGGTTACAAGGGCCAGCCCTTGTATATTACCGCTTAATTTCGTAGTACATAATTTCACACTATATATAACAGTATCTAAATGGAAATTTTTTTTATTAAATATAAATATGCTAAAATTTTACTATTGAAGGTGAATTTACTTTAAACTGTAAATATAATAACAGATAATCTAAAAATGATTATTAACACCCAATATTAAAGAAAAAAACGACAAATTCAACACTAGCTCTAGAACTTTTTATCCTAATATAATTATGAATCAATCGGATACATAAAGTACAACTGAATAACAATTCTTCTTTTATTATTAACGAATATATACGTTTATAAACAGCATTTTGTCGGTGTGAATTTTGATATCCAATTCACCTAATTCAATATTTCATAGCTTATTTTTAAAGATGAAAAAAACATTACAAAAATACA
Source organism: Megastigmus dorsalis (assembly GCA_900490025.1). Taxonomy (NCBI): domain Eukaryota; kingdom Metazoa; phylum Arthropoda; class Insecta; order Hymenoptera; family Megastigmidae; genus Megastigmus; species Megastigmus dorsalis. Next base: position 39,011 of record UELU01129234.1, read on the forward strand.
ATATTAAGAATTAGTTTTTCAAATGATTACAATTTTTACTCAAAATTATTTCTCTCGATTACTTGATTAAATATAGTTTATAGTAACAATTTTGCCAAAGTCAACAATATACAGTCAGGAAAATTTTAAAAGTACATAATATGTCCGTGCAAACGCACAAGGGAAGCTCACGAATGTAGCCTCGTACTCTGGGCGCAATTTTTCAACGTCATACTCACGCGTATTTCGCGTCTGCCTCGTAAAACTCTATATGCATGTACATATGCATGGGGCCGATGCGTCCAGGCGCGAAAAACTTTGACAATGAACGCGGATTTTCTATCGGCTCTTTTGGTCTTTTTAGGGAGTGCCATGGGCTCCAATGGTAAAGTCAATTTTTATCGATCCGTCGGCAATATCGCCGACAATTTAGTCTTTTAGAGGGAGATTTGGGTTGAATTAGGATCCGAATTCTTTTCGTTTCCGTGGCATGCATCTAAATATTTAAAAGAGATATATTCTGGAAGTTGCGTCATCGTAAGCAAAAATGGAGTATAGAATCTCGTAATATAGAAAAACTCATTTCTGTATATCTTAAGGGGGTGTCAAAGTCCTACA
>UELU01129235.1:0-18179 GCA_900490025.1 Megastigmus dorsalis
GGATGGGGGAGAACGGGGGTTGGAGGGGAAAGGGGCGACTGAGTGAGAGAGGGACTCGCTTTGCGTCGCGAGAGCGTACAGGAAAAGCCCAGGGGGAGAGAGAGAGAGAGAGGCTGGCGCTAGAGAGGAAAAGGGAGAGATAGAGTGACGGAGAGATATATAGCTCCGGCAGCAGCAGCAGCAGCGGCGGGGGAGTGCGAGGGGAGCACACGCGAGGTCCTCCTCTGGTCCTTAAACCGACAACATAGGAAATCCCCTCTTGGCAAGCCTAGGAGGGGTTACCATGGCGACCAACGCGTGACGTAACCACCCACCCGCCACGTACTCTTTGAAACAAATGAAGGCACGTCCTCTCTCTCTCCCTCTCCCTCTCTCTCTCTCTCTCTCTCTCTGCCCTTCTCTGCACAACCCCTCGGCGCGTTCTCTTGCGAACCTCGAACTTGCTTTTGCCGGCTGTGCTATCTCTCTCCTCTCTCCCTCTCTCTCTCTCTCTCTCTTCTTCCTCTTGTTTCCTTCCTCCAGGTCTTCGTCCTGGGCTTCATTTGCTCGCTCTTCCTTCTGGATCACCGGTACTGCTGCTTCTGCTGCTTCTGCTGCTGGGTTGGAGGTACTTTTGAGGGATGAAGAAACGAGCCTGGCTGAGTGAGACAGATAGAGGACGAAGGAAAGACCGATGATGTCCTGAGGGGTAAACTCGAGGAAAACTATTGCTCTACTCGAGCTTCCCTGCAATGCCTTCCCTCTCTGTCACTCATCTCATATACTTCCACCTCCTCCTCTGCAGCAACAGCAGCATCAGCAAGCCTCGCGTCTATATTCCCTGGGTCTTGGCTCTCGAGTAGTCGGTATACTACTAGTGCTTCTTTTGCGTCTGCATTCTGGACCCGCAAAACTGTTAATTCGGTGTTATTAGCAAACGCCCGCAAGGCTTTGTGAATAAAGAGTATATGCAAAGCTCAACCACTGCAGTAAGCTTGTAATTGTACCTCAGCACTGGAGTGTGGAAGTCTGACTGACATTCTACGACGATTATACCTACTGATTGCGCATTCTGTCCTGTTTTCTTGACTGCGCGGTGAAGAGGAGCAGAAGAAGACTGATAAGGAGAGTGCATTTTTTACCTCGATGAGCTTTACCGAGGCTCGTTTACGAGGCTTTTGAGAGAGGAGGAGATGCAAAAAGGAATGTACGCAATCTCTCGGCAAAATGTTGAAACGTCCCAGTAGAATGTAATACTCGTTGGAATGACTTGAATGCTAATTTATCAATAGCTAAGTCCTGTGACTTACGAAGTTGACTAGAAAAACTGCAGACGAACAACATCGTCGGTCCAAATTGAGACTTTAGTTCGAAATAAGGCAAATGAATGCATCGTCCCGACAAACATTTCAAGACTAAGAAAGCAGCGCTGCACGCAACGGAATTCCTCCTTTACTCGCCCATCCCAACGTTAGCATCCATTTGGTCTCTGAATAAAAGCATCGCTAGCATGATCTGCAACAGTGCCACTCGAACTTCTCCATTCTTCTGTGCGTCTATATATATATATTTTTTTTGTTCACCAGGCGGCGCATAGCGAGAGAAAGAGAGAAAGAGAGAGAGAGAGAGAGAGAGATAACGACAATTGCGCAGTGAAAAATTCATGGTATAAGGGAATGGACTGGCTGATGGGATTCGTCCTTCTGTTTTCCATTCGCGCGAGCGATACACACACTCTCTTTCCCTACACAGCGCATCTGACTACGCATTTCTCAAGAAGAACCCCTCGCGTCCTCTCTCTCTCTCTCTCTCTCTCTTCCCATTTTCTTTTACGATTCCTTCTCGCTCTCTTGGTTCTGCGCGTCCTTCCTTTTAGTTCTCGCTCGCTACGAGAGAGAGGGAGAGGAGAGAGAGAGAGAGAGAGAGAGAGAGAAGAAAAGGAGGACTCGGCGCGAGAGATTCAATTTATTCCACGGACGCTCTGCCATGCGCGGATTGTCACAATTTCTTTCTTTTTGCTCAGCTCCGACCCCCAACCCCCGTCCCATCCTCCTATACTGCCGTTACTTCAGTTCTCTTATTCCGTCGAGCAAAAGGACAGCGAAAGCCCGAGCTCGACTCCCTCGAAAAATATAACGCGACCGATGTGGAAAAGGCGCGAGAGGAGCCGAACGGAAGCTGAAAATCAAGAGCGGCGACCTCGAAGCATCTGCTGACTGGCGAGTCGCGTGAACAAAGGAGCCAAGAATAAGGCGAGACGATTTTTTTCTCGCCGAATGATATACTGAACACGTGAACTTCGGGACATGATTAATAGTTTGTTTTTTCTTTGACAATTCTAAACCAAGTACATTTTCACCATAACGAATAGATAATCTAAAAATTAATAGTGGTAGATTTGTGCATTAAAACAAAGTAACTATTACAGCAAATAATTAATATTAAAGGCACTTCTTATTATTCTTCAATTATAAAGGTAATTCAAACTATTAGTATGATAGAATATTGTAATTGAGTATTCACACAGTATTCGAACACACACGTAAGAGCCGATGAAAATTCAGCAGTCCATAAAAAATAATCTATCTGCTCGATTTTCTTCACGCCAGTTAAACGCACGTCACTCGATTCTCATAAAACCACGGAAACAATGATTAATCGCATTTTCTACAGTTCAACATAGACCGCACTATAGATCAGCTAATTCGGTCCCGCTAACCACCGCACGCTCACTATATGAAAGCTCACTCTTTCACCCGATAGACATAGCGGGACATCGTGTCGTTCTCTCTGTCGGCGGCGCAGCGGCTACAAACATATAAGTGTCAGAAGTCGGTGGCGCATTATCCCCTCGGATTGCTTATTTTCGGTAAATACCACTTTGAAAAGCCAATAATGTTGTTTTCCCCCCATTGTCCTGGATATTCCTGCCTCCTCTCTCTCTCTCTCTTCTCTCTCTATTCCGCGACGTGCAGCAGGGCGTCCGATCACCCCGCGTGCGCTGCTACAAACGTAATCCTCCCCTCAGAGAGAAGAAAAAAGAATCACTACCAGGGACACAGGTGAGAGCGAGAGAGAGAGGCCCCTCTTTTTTTTCCAACGAAAATCAGTCGGAAATACTTGGAACTGGAGGCACAGGGGCCACGCCAGAAAAAAAGGGGTTAGATGTTACACAGGCTCTTTCGCCTCGGTGTGCCAGGTATACATATGCGTGTCTCCATCCCCAGAAACGTCAATACATCGGATACATATATACCTGCTGGAGTTGGAGTTTGTTCGCGAGGGTGACAGGAGAGGAGCATTCGTTCCCGGGATCATCAGAGACTCACTGCAGTATGAGAGAGAGAGAGAGAGAGAGAGAGAGACAGGTCGAAAATGCGAAAGCCAATTCTCGAGTGTGGCGTTTGCCGTCGGATTGTGCGAGCTAGAGCGCGTAGCTGCAGCAGCTCGCACCCAGCGATGAAGCCACACTGATTCCGATCTAAGAGACGAGATGTGACAGAGCCAAGGCTGCTGCAGCTATATACGATTCTGTTTTATTCCTCGGCAGATTTTCCATCTACTTCCGACTTTTCTCTCTATTTTCTTTTTTACAAGAGGTAAGGAGAAAAAAAAACGCGAGTTGACGAGGGAACGCGGGCAGATTGCGACAGATATGCACTTTTGAGGATGACTTTCGTAGGATATGCGAAGAGTCGAGAGGCAGGTGTTTGGGAGCGCATCGAATGGAAAACTGTTAATTTAGCATTCGTAAGACGGAAGGTGTAACTTTTCAAGATGAAATTAGTGTATATTCACTTTCTTCCCCAGTAAACGATATAGATTTAACTAATCATTTTCGAACAGTGATCTGGTTTTCACTATTTCAAATTAAGAGAGTAGGCTTTTTCGAAGAAACTCGGTGACTGAAAACAATTCACGCGACAATTCCATATAGGATAATAAATGTGAATATTGTCAAAGTATAGAAGAGTAAACGAAGCATTTTATTCTACATAGAAATCACTGACTGCATCAAATTAATCCCGTGCGATTGGATCAAATTCGAGGCAACATTCATACCTGGCGAAGCAATAAAAACTAACCAACTCGGAGGAATCGAAGGAATCGAGCAGTAAGCAATCCAATAAGCCGAGCGATATCCTTGCCTTAAGATGATTGCACCCAGCTTCCCCGTGGCGCGGATATATATGTATATATATCTCTCTATATGAAATGCAGCAGTTCGCCGGGACGTCGAGTCAACGTACCCATAATCCGCTGAATCAACGAGCTGCGCACGCGAGGAAAACTTGAGCGGAAAAAAAAGAAGATGAGAGGAAGGAACGCAGTTGAAAGTTCCCCCGCAAATCTCTCTCTCTCTCTCTCTCTCTCTCTCGCTCTCCTCGCGGCGCGCACTTCTTCGCCAAGGTCGCAATAAGAATATTTAGGTCAGGATCGCGAGTGCCGCGAGTCGGAAGTGTAAAAGGAGGCAGAAAGAGAGAGAGAGAGAGAGGCGCGTCGCGCCGGAAGTTTGCCGAGCGCGTCTCGCCGGAAGAAAAAGCGCGCGCGCGCCTTCGTCGTCGTCGTCGTCGTCGACGTTCTCGTCTCTCTCTCTCTCTCTCTCGCGCCTACGTCGGCTTCATAAAGTAAAAGTAAACTCGAGCGAAAGAGAGAGGGAAAGAGTGAGCGAGAGAAAGACTCCCTCGAGGCGTCAGCCTTGAACTACATTTTTAATTGCGATTTCCTTGCGCGCCACGGCCGCGAGACTTTCTACGGGCCATGAAAACAAAGGAGAAACAGTTTTCTCGCTTCTCGCCTCTCTCTCTCTCTCTCATCTTTTTTCTTTCTCTGCAGCTCCTTAACTTTCTCTCCCTCTTTCTCTCCTCGTTTCTGCTCCGCAAGCTTTTCCCCTCTTTAAGCAACAAGTAGCGAGTTCATTTAAGACGCCTGCGTTCGCGCCTTCTTTTGTTCCTCTTTTTTTTTCAAAAAAAAAAAAAGAAGAAGAAGAAGCGGCAAGGTGCCGTGAACTTCCGCATGCACAAGAGAGAAGAGAAAGGAAAATTGCGTCGTTACGAAGGAAACTTGCACGAGAGGGTAGTTATTCATGAAAAATCTTGTGCACGAGAATTTTATTATGTAAATTCATAGCTCTGCGATTGCGTGCAGAAGAAAATTTCAAGTTTCGCCCTGAAGTAGGGGAGACGAGGAAAATTCCTGGCCCATTGAGCGCAAAATTTGACCCAGTTTTTCACTTAAATGTGTACACACTTGGGATGTTTTTTTTTCTCCTCTTTCTCTTTCTTTCTCTCTTCGCGTCGGTTAAACTCGCGTTTTGGAAACTTGTGTGCATCGACGCTGCTGTGTGCACGGTTCTTTTCCTCGCGCTTCTCCTTTCATTCTGTTTCGTGTTGTTATATTTTTAGGCATGAAAGGGACGCGCGACCCTGATACGAGGTATATACTCTTATCTCTGGCGGTATACATGTTGAAAGGAATTGAGATTGACGCTGGTACATTAATATTGCTGAATTTAATATAATATCCCTTGTCATGCGCTGTGAGAGAACATCGAGACTGACTGGATAATAAAAGTTTCAAAAATACAATCCACTTTCCATACTTTTTCGTACAAATCAACCTTATTTTTAATACAACAGTATATAACGTCGACTGTGGATTGTATTTAGATTTAGGAGGCTGTTTTAATAACTTATACTTTTTACACTTCAAATGCGGAAATTAAACCAATCGTAAATACACTTAGAAAAGTAATAAAAAATATATCATTTTCTGTAAAAAGTTTAGTTTCACAGTAGACCATCCCTTGTATTACAAAAGCAGCCTTTCCAAGTGTACGAAATACGAAAAACTGTTGTAAAACCATGCTCACAGCACGACAGAACGAGCTCGAGCAAATAAACAAATCAGCATCTACACGGGAAAATAATCAGAAATTCAAGGGAGCATCTCGGGCTTCGTCCAACCCCATTATGCTCGGGCTGCAGCGCCGACAAAAAGCATCTGGGAATGAAAAGGAGCTCGCTGGAAAATAGTTTAGCACGTCGCGCAGCCGGAAGTTCAATTGGAAGTCTGCCGGCGGCTGTGCGCAGCAGCAGCAACGACTCACGCGCGCTACTCCTTATATACTCGCGCATACCCGAGGCGGAATTCGAATATCAGTTATTGATGGCGGTTCCGCAAAGAGAATCACCTCTCTCGGTTCTACTATATATATATATATATATATATATATACCAAGACCCCGAGGCGTTAAAGAACTCCACTGCCGGCTGACGCGAAATAAAACGTCGCGCGCATGGAGATTACGCACGCTTAATTGGACGAGGAGGGAGAGAGAGAGAGTGTGTTTTGCAGCGTTCCAAGGCGCGCGCGCCAGCTGTCTGCCACGGGACCTTATTGACTTTCTCCTCCCGCCTTTCTTTTCCTGGCACTTGCGATTTCCTTTATTTCACCTCGGCCTATGTCGCGGAATTCCTGCACAGCCTCCCCACTTGCTGTCCTGCGTTCCATTACTGCTTATTTCGACCCTCTTGTTCGTCTGTGTTGATATTCCATTCCGTACCATAAGTTTTACTTCGGATTTCTGCAGAAAATTAATTATTTTGGACAGGAGCCTCTACCATAGACATTGCAATTTTTGTCGGCGCACTCAACGCTTACAGAACTGATACACCTTTGTGTCCTTTTGCAGATAAACAGCCACACTTTTCAAAGGCAAGAACAGTGACCGTTTCAAAAGGGCGCCAGACAACGCGAATTTTAAATTAAAAAGCCAGCCGACTCACCGTCTCGAATCTGCAAATGCGAAAATCCATTGAAAGTCAGCCAACCACATTTTCAATCCTCGTGCCAAATTTACAGCTCTTGTACAGCAGAGAGCGAGAGACGACTAGCCATGGGAGGAAACAATGACGCGTGCGTTATATTTGCGCATCGCATCAATCTTCGCCCTTTCGAAAACGAATAATAACGAAGCCGAGCGAGGAAAGGAATAAAAAAAAGGAAGCCCGAATACATCATATATATGCGCACGTATTCGCGTCGCTGGGGGTGTACACACACACACACACACACACACACACGCGCGCAATGCGCAAATCAAAGGTTCACGGACGCGAGGGAAGGGAATCGGATGCGAAAAGAAAAAAATAGAAAGAGTGTACGTATACATAGAGCGAGAGCGGCGCGCGAGGGAAGCAAATTGCAGAATGACGTCGGCGTGGCATAAAAATCGGTTTTCTCTCTCTCTCTCTCTCTCTCCGATTCGGGCATATGGCCATATATATATACCTACCGCGTACATATATCTGCCTAGTTAGCGCCGAGCGAATACATAACGCGCGCGCGAGCACATGCATATGTTCGACACAAGTCACGGCGAAGAGAGAGAGAGAGAGAGAGAGAGAGAGAGAGAGAGAGAGGAAAAAAGAGAAAGGTGAAAGAGAGAAGGGGATGGATGGATGAGACGATCCCAGCATCCCATTGAGAGAGCCGCGGCGGCTGAATGGACCATCTCGCTTCGTTAACCAGTCTGTCGCACTCTCTTTTTCTTTTTTAACCCATCGCTCGCTCGCTCTCTCTCTCTCTCTCTCTCTCTCGCTCTCGCGCGCGCTACCCAGGAAAAATCCCCAACCCTTCTCGCTTTTTTACTGCAATTTGAATACATTGTACCCTAGGCCGCGGCATACATATGTATATATAACCCCGCTCGCGTAGGTAGTCGCACACACACTTACGCACACACACACACGCGCACACACGTACACGCAGTCTTTCCATCACGATGTTTTCTACCTGGAATCCGTACGTGTGTAGTGTCGCGCTCCCTTTTTCCGCGCCTCACCTTTGCCCTTCCCTCTTTTAGCACCCCGCAGGGTCTCTCTCTCTCTCTCTCTCTCTCTCTCTCTCTCTCTCTCTCTCTCTCTCGCAGCATCGTATGAAACGTCGTTTTGTCCTGTAGCTTGACCGACTTTTTTTTCTTTATTACCATAGCTCCGACGTTATTATTATTATTACTGTCGTTCGTGCGGAGCGCGACAGTCGCGGTTGCTCTCGTTTCGTGTATACACACACCGCTGGGTGAATCTTTCGTCTCGGCCGTTTTTATTTCCTATGCGCGCGGCCGCGGATGACAATGGAGCTGATTTTGATTTATATATACGAGGCGAGTCTGTATACGAGTAGCAGAAGCTCGCACAGATGTAGAAAAGGGAAATTCGTGAGCGCGTGAAAATTATAAATTCATGACGATCCGAATCCGTGTGTGTGTATTGATGTGGATGTGGATGTGGATGTGCTTTGGGTGGTGCGGGAGATGGAAGCGTTTGAGAGCGAGTGTACGCGATTCTTTGGTAAAAAGATATATGTGCGTGTTTGTATGCGTATATGTTGAATGAGAGAGACTCCCCATATCTCTCTCTCTCTCTCTCTCTCCCTCTCTCTCTCTCGCTTTCGCTTTGATTTTCGACTCGACATTACGCGTGAACGCTTTTTGTCGTTGCAATTTAGGAGGGATGGATGCGCGCATTGTGCCCAAAAAGTCTCTCTTTCCACGTGTTATCGATACGTTTATTTCACTGATGCGGTGTCAGGTTGATCGGCCCCTAACGGATTAACGAACTTGGGCAAAACTGTGGATAAAACTATCATCGCTATTTCGTTCATTAGCTCGTTCAACTATTTCGACCGTTTACTCAAAACACAACAAAAGCTCTCGGTGGCACCCCAATCGCAATTAATTATTCTTCAGCAAATCCAGGATACCGTAGCAGTGTAAAAAAAGTATGAAGAAAACGACGATTTCCATACTGTGCGTGTTTACCGTGGCGAAATTAAATATTTATGAAGGTCTAAGACAGGGTATGCATATGCGTGCCTACGTATACGCACGGCATAAATCACCTAATCCTAATATGAGCAGAGGGCGCGTAACAAAAGGGATATAGCTCGACGAGGTGTACGATGCGCGTCCAGCATCCACGTGGATTCGCTTAGCAGCTCACACGGTGAATTGATTAGATCGGGAAAACGATCCGTTTGTATACTTGCTGCACGAGAGAGACAGAGGAGGGATACTGCAGAGACAGGCAGCAGTCGTACCTGTCACCCAGGCTAATGGGACCGAAGGAAACGCCCGGCCACGTATATATATATCTGCGCGCGGCAATCCTCCTAATAGCGCTGGGTGGCATGTACGCGAGAAAACGACGGAGACAGATATATATTGTATACTTATGCGTATACGGAAGAGAGAGAGAGAGAGAGAGAGAGAGAGAAAGTATAAAAGAGCTGGGAGAGAGAAGAAATTCGAGATGAGCGCGGAGTTAGAGGGGGACCAGAAGAGAGAGATGAACGAGACGGAAAGAGGAAGTCCTTTTGGATACACGATGGTATATAACCCTTTGGCTGGAGCCGCTGTATTTTTTCGCCCCTCGATACACGCGCGCACGTTCCGATGCTGTTGCTGCTGCAAGAGGGAGAGAGACAGAGAAAAAGCGTCTTGAGAACCATCAGGTCCCCGTCGCGACACACAATACGTGGCACTGAGCTCTTTTCTCGCTATAAATCAGTTTATAAAAGGGTTAAAAAAGGAAGACAGTGTGTGCATATGTGTGTGTGTGTGTGTGTGTGTGTCTCTGCGTAGTCGACGTTCCCACAACAACCACGGGGATTTTCTGTATAAGTGTATTTTTGCGCTCTCTTTGTGATTAATCGCTGTTGATCTCTTTGCTGGGATCCCTATTTCTCCGTGCGCGCTTTTTGCCGTCTAATAGGTTTTTCATAATCTGCCGTTATTTACGTGTTGCGTCGAGTGCGGACACGACCCACATGTTTTGTGTTGACATTTCGTGGTTTCGTGACTGTCCTGGATTTTGGTCTACACGAGATGATTTTGTCTCTTGAATGGCCAGAATGAATCAGTGAAGTAAAGTGTGGACGAGTCCATTAATATCAAGAACTATAATTCTTGTCGCGAATTGGTTTATAATAGTCTTTGAATTAATATAGCTCTCCTCGTCAATCGAGAATCATCGAAAATTATTCACTTAATCATCATCGAACACCAATTGATTTCAAACAGATTAAATTTCGCCACACCGTCCAATGAACGAGCTCTGGTGCAAAGACCCGGCAACAGTCTTCAAATGAATCTCCAGGAGCAGGAGAGGGAGAGGAAAAAACGCGAGCGTGCGCCTGCGGGGGGATAAGAGAGAGAGAAAGTAAAAAAGTTCATTGCACGTTGTGACCCTGGCCTAGAAACAAAAGCGAGAGAAGAGTCTCCTGAATAATTCAAGTACGCGGAAAATGAGGAAAGAGTTCAAAGTTTCTCCAAAGAATTTTACGCGTCCCCCCCCCCCTTGCCCTCCTCCCTCCTCTCCTACCACCACAACTACTACCACTGCTACACATCCAAGCTCTTCCAACCCCTTCCCGGAGCTCCACTCTCATTCTCTCTCGCTCTCTCTTTCAACCCCTTTCCTCCCGCGGGCGGGCGAACGACTCGATCTCCGTCCTCGTTATCTCATAAATTACCAAGTGCTCGCGAAGCACTTCCGAGCCGTTCATTCTTTTGCCGCCGTCGCTGCTTGCTCGAGGAGCTGCTGCTGCCGTAGCTGCAGCTGCTGGAGGAGGAGGAAAAGGAGGGGGAGGAGGGGGAGGAGGGGGAGGAGGATGGAGCGGCAGAGGAGCAGGAGAAGGAGACTGCCGCGGAAAAATATTTGCATATCTACTCCATGCGGATTAATTCAGGCTGCAATCTCGAGTTCTTCATTGTCGTCTCTTAGTCGGATTTCAAGTCCCATTACGCACCGATCAATCGAACATTTTTCTTTCCCAGCTCCTTCTCTGTCTTATGTGCACCATTTTTTAATTTTTATCTCGAGTATCGCGCGCTTGGGGATTCCCGGTTATACATTACCATTCTTTCAGGAAAAAATTTATTTGTAATTTGCAGAGAAATATTTACTGTTGGTGGTTTGTTGGAGTTGTTTCCAAGCGTTTAAAGTATCGAGACTTATATTTAAATTTCGCATAATTAAAATATGCAAAGATGAAATAAAATTTTGCAAGGATTTAAAATACTACATTTGAATTCTCGAAAACGATTAATTATTACCAGACTTCATATTATTTAGTTCAAGACTGCTTATCACATTCTTAATCAACGATGAACCACCATTCGGATCTTAGACAACATTCTAACCATTAGCATCGCACTTTGAAACCCTTCAAATGGACTCGCTGCTTTTCTTGAAATTACCAACATTCAGCTGTCAAGGGACCCACCGCAAGATCGAAGCGCGCAATAAGGGCGGTTTGTTACTCCCAAGCTAGTGTCAATCCCAGTCAACTCCCCGCGTCGACAAGAGAGGGAAAAAAAATGTTCAAAGTCGCTCGTGCGCGAGCGTAAAACAAAGAAGTCAAGTCGGACAGAGCGAGCGTTAAAGTAAACGAGAGCGACACGAGAAAAGAGGAGACTTAATTCAAGAGAATCGCGGGGGGCTTACGCGAGAGAGTTGCGAGAGGAAAAAGAAGGGGGTAGAGGGTTAAAAAAAAGAAATCAAGAGAAAGAGAGAGAGAGAGAGAGAGTTTGCCGGACTGTTCGCACACGCGATCGCCGAGTCACATGCGTTTGAGACAAAAGCGAGCCGAGCGCGCCGGGCAAATTATGGATTCAAACGGCTGACTTTTGTCTTTTCATGTTTATTTCTTTGTTATTTCGTTCTCTCGCTCGCCCTCTCTCGCTTCTTTTTTCGCCATGCACGCGCGGGCATTGTTTCAACCGCCGGGACTTTGGAGCTTTGCGGGACTCTAGCGCGCACTGACTCTTTGTTATTTCTTGGATTCATGTCTCGTTTATTTTTTTTTATTTCCCTCGCTCTTTGGTCTCGTTTGGTCGAAAGTTCATCGCTTTTTCAGTTTTCTCATTCGCCAAGTCATGAACTCTGATATGTTTGTGATTATATTCAAATGCTTTTTGGAAAAAAGGTCACATTTAATTATTATTTCGCGTCTATTGTTGCTAAAAGTTTTGAAGAGGAATAAAATTAATTGAATTTTCTGTCGTGTATCTTTTAAATAAAACATATAAGAAAACCATGGTACTATATATTCCTCTATCCATGAGATTTGGAATTATGGAGCAGCTTTTATAAATTTTGCGGAACAATATAAATCATGCTGACTATCTATCATCTCGTACAAACATCATCGTCTCTATTTTATCTCTGTTTTGGCTCTTTCTATTATTTGATAATATTTTTTTTATCATATTATGACTCCAGGATGAGACAAATAATGATCTGTTCATTTATCAAGTTCTCTTCGAAAGACAGTATTTATAAACTGAACCTTTCTACCAAGGAGGTAATTAAAAATATTTGGCATCTCTGTTCAATGAACAAAACCTTACAGAATGTTTAGTCCTTCAATAGCCCTGTACGTTGTTATTTGAAATAAGGTATCTCAAAATGCAAATGAGAAATACATCTTCTGCAATATTGAGCTCCGTGTTACACCCCATCATCCACTTTACTTTTTCCGTATTAGCATAAAAAACCGTACACTGAACACTAAATTTATTTAAAAACCTCCGTTATCGTTCCAATCTTTAAAAATCATAGGAAAAGCGAAAAAAGTATAAAAAGTGGGCGGGGGGTGGGTTGGGGATCATAAAATGGAAGACCATGGAGGAACGACATCGAGCGGTCAGGTCGCATACGCGTGCAAAGAAGAGGGTGTGGGCCGAAAAGCCGTATATAAGGGGGTGGTGCGATGCGGGGGGGGGGGGTGTACGGTGTACGAGCTGCGAGGAAGAAAAGCCGGAGCGCGCGAGGCAGAAGAGGTGTGCAGGGGGTTGCACAGCTAGGTGTGCGCGTACTAGTGTATGCGAGAGGCTGCGCGCGCGCGCGCGTGTGTGTCGCTCGCCGCTGTACGAGGACCACGAGATCAATATGTATGTCGGGGCTGAGAGGGTAGGGGGTGAATGTGGACGACGGCGCGCGCCTCTCTTTCTCTCTCTCTCTATGTATGTATATATATACATCTTGCTCCCTTGGTTGCCGGAGTTCGGAGGTGGTTGGGGGTGGCCGGCGGCCCCGGCAGCTGATTGGCCAGCGGCCAACTCGCCCTGGCCACGCCCACTCCCACACACGCTGTCTTAACTCTCCTTACCCCCGCTCCCCCTCTATCTCGCTCTCTCACCCCTTACCTCTCTCTATCTCGCTCTGGTGTAATCGCGCTCTCTCTCGCGCCCACGGGACATAGCAGCTCTTGCCGCAACCCCTCGCTCTTCTCGCTCTCTCTCTCCATCTAGACCACCACCCCCTCTCGCCTCCTTCTCCTCGAGAGCTCTATCTACCCGAGCTTTTTGCGTATATGTATGTGCGTGTGTGCGGGAGATGCGAGAGGGGTTAGAGACTTAGTGTGTAGAGGGAAAGAGCCTGACGCTGTTACCGAATTCGGTGGAATCATCGAAAATTGAAAACCGCCGAAGCCTGCACATGCCCTCCCGCTATATAGAGCGCGTTAGCCTCGCTGGCAGAACAGAGAGAGAAAGAGAGAGAGAAAGAGAGAGCGAGAGAATAGAGGGTGATGGAGCACTTCCCTTGCGATTTTATAGTGTTTTTAAATCGTCGAGGGTGCCTGTTCTTTTCTCTCGTTTCATTTTTTCTTTTTTTTTTTGGTAGCGTGAATTACGCTGCTGTAGTTACTCTTTTTTTATGATGACTGGGCTGTATAGTTAGTTGCGAGTTTTAATATTTTTCACGTTTCGTTTTGGATGATGATCATTGTTGGCGCACCGTTTGCAATGTTGGTCTCATCATTTCAGCCTGGAAGTACTGCTGTTTTTAAAATATTCTATGACAAGAAGTACTGATGTGTTATGTTCCGATAAAGAATTTTTTGAAAATGTTTCATGACACGCGCATGAAGTAACATTTACTTTTCAGACGTTAATTAATGAAAACAAGAAAGAATTTTTCACATTTTTGAATATTAAACTTCCATTAAAAGTCGATTAAATGGAATATACGATGACACAAGTTTAATTATTATCATGTGCTTCCAAATTTAAAGAAACCAATGAAAAAATTGATAAAAATTTTATACTATTATATAATCTTATAAGAAAATACCTTACTTTAGTATAACTTTTTGTACTCAAAATTTGAGCTGAAATGCCTGATAAAATGAACTAAAAGATTTAAAAACGATTTACAAATTTGCGCATATAAAAGACTATTTTATAAATTTAAAGCTTAAATAAATATTAATTGACCTGAATTAATTCAACTAAAATATCTTGAACTTAATAAGTGATATAATTTAATATACATTTTATTTTGTAATAATTTGATATTGGTAAGATACATTTTCAAAATTTTCACTTTCTTTTTGGTAACAAACATGAATTTGAATTACATTATAATTTAAAAAAAAATCGAATGTATAAAATGATATTGAATTTAATCAACTTTTTGCAGCTTCTGTACAGCACTTCTTACAAATTTTCAATCATTTCAATAACTCCCTATTACTAAATTTATCCATTATGAAAATTTAACCAAATTAATCAAATTCAAAAACAATTTAACCAAACAGTACCCCCTTATTCAATTACCCAAATAACAAACTTTCCATATTTGTTCTAAAATCTGTCACTAAAAAACTTATTTACATTCAAACGCGAGGATGACGCGCGGCGGCAACTTGACTCGTAAGAAAAACTATTACATCAGCGAACGATCTCTTTTAATCTCTTGGAACAGCGCCATTTCTCACGTTGCTAAACTACCCAGTATTACACTAACGCAAATTGTTCCAATAACAACGCAAGTAATAAGTATATATGTAAAAGTAGCGAGTGAGCGCAATTAAAATCGCGCCTTAATCGCGCACTCGCGGAAATTTCGGGGCAAATGCGCTCGCATTAAAGCGTATAACTCCTGAACGACAGGAGGAAAGACATCGGAAGATCAAGACCCAGTAAAACTTGAGCCCGTGAAAGTTTCAAATAACCTCGCGCGGTGCGGCGCGTATATAAAGCCCAGGCACTAATCGCCGAGAGGCAGAGAATGAGACAGAGCGCGGCCGCAGGAGGGTCGTTGAAATATTTATTTCCCTATACCGCAAGCGCCACATCCAGATTTTACACACGTCCTCTGCGCTTTTTTGATCGCCGATGCACAATAATCCCATTTAGGCGTCGAGCCGATGCTCGTCTCGCGCGATGGGAATAAAGAGGAAATACAAGCGATTCGTCATCCGACGGCTCACGCGCGGCTTTCGCTTTGGCTGCGCGCGTCTGGCGTCTAACGCGAATCGACGTTGAAGATTAGGGGAGACTCACTGCGAAATCACTTTTCTTTTTCTTCCAGATCGGGTTTGAAGCTCTGAGTGCACATATTGCTCGAGGCAGATGTGCTATTACGATTTTGTTTGTTTTCATTAGCCAATTTTATGTCTATCTTATTATGCGTTGCACGATCGGGCATGTTATTTTCCGTCAGGAATTGTTATTCACTTGTGCATTTAAACTAGTTTATTCATACATTTAATGTAATCACGAAATATTATATGTTTGAGTTATGATTTTCTGAAATTTTTCGATCCACGTATATTTAAACTAGATTTAAAAAATTAAATTAATTAATATACAATAATTCTTTTAAATATCATAAAGCGTAAACGTGCAATCTTTGAATATTAGAAATTTTCAAATTAGATTTATAATAGTGGCATTTTCACTTTACACAATAAAACAGCAAGATGAGCTAAGTTTCATAGAAGCAATGCATTCGGAATACACAAGATACATTAAAAGTGAAATTGAAAGTTTTCCATTAAATGACGAGTATAGCATGATAATGAATACATGTCATAAATAAATACATAAAGAGATAACGATTATGCAAAATTAAGCCAGTTAAACTATCTAGATATTACTACCTTAAAATTCATCTTTGCACTTTACTAAAACTAAAATCAGGGCAAAGGTTAAGGCGGCAACATCGAAAGGGAAACCGCCCGAATTCTCGGTGCAGTCGAGAAAAAAAAGGAGAGAATCTCGAGAGAAACATTAAAGAATGAATAACGAGGCAGAAAAAAAAATACAACACACACACACAAGTGCCAGAACACAAGAGTTATCTCGGGCAAAGTGGGAAAACTTAAACTACTAGTTGACTCAAGCTTTCGCGTCGGCGGCCTGTATATAAGATGAAAAGAGCGCAGCGTCGAAGAAAAAGACTCGCTCTCTTAGCCGACGTCATTTTCATTCATAATTAGAGCAAAAAAGAGGAGCGAGAAATCGCGCGAGCGAAAACTCCTCAAGAGCAGCTGTGGCGAAGAAGACGAAGCAGAAGAAGAAGAAAGGAAGAGGAGGAGGAGGAGGAGGAGGAGGAGGAGGAGGAGGTAGAAGAAGAAGAAGCAAGTAAGAGTGACGTCGTACTCCCTCGGTTGCGTAGTAGAAAGAAAGAGTCAATGAAGAAAGTGGCGCGGCGGGGTAAGTGAGAGAAGACGCCGGTGGCTGGTGGGGGCCTCGACTGCTCAATGAATAAGAGAAAGAGCGCTATGTGCTATAACCCTCGCCGGCTCCAACTGCACGCGCGGTATACACCGAGTAAAGATAGAGAGAGAGAGGGGAGAGAGGACGCTCTTAAAGACTTTCGCCATTCTGTTAATTTTCTTCTTAAAGTGGGTTAAATTATTTTATGACTTCCCTTACCCTCTGGCTCTCTCTCTCTCTCTCTCTCTCTCTCTCTCTCTGCTTTATATTCGCCGGCTGTGCTCCACATAAGCCAAAAGAGAGACGCGCCGCCTGCACGTCGAAAGTCTTTTACGACAGCCTCAGCAGCAGCGGCAGCGGCACACACACACACACATTGCACGCGTGGATTTATGTGTCGGAGCTGCTGCTGCTGCTGCTGCACCAGCGACATATGTAACGCGCTGTATAATCGCGTTACGAGAGAATTCGCCTAATTATGACGATTGTTTACCCGCGGGGATGTTCAAACTTTGACAGCTCTGATCGTTGCAACTTTGTCGCGCGGGGGCGATCATTTCGAGCTAACCCACGCCAGCGTCGCGCGGGATATGTGCTGAAATTCTGCTTTTTCCACGGCTGCTGAGCTGAGCTAGGATGTAAAGTCTAATCGTACGTTTGGAAGAGCTTTTTTATGGAGGCTGGAATTGTTTACGAGGATCACTTTACGCGAATGCTAATTTTTTAAATGCCATGAATTCGAATGGCTTTGACTCCTGTTCAATTCAATAGCTACGTTCGTGTGAAATGAAAAACCTTTATCCATCGTAACAAAGAAAAAAACAATTTTCCTATCCGATAAGTGCATTTATCCATTGGTTATCGAAACATTTGGATTGTTTGTATAATTTGCGCGAAGGTAAACTAATTTCAAGCACGCTACAGCGACCTTCCTAACGATTCCCTATAACTATTTGACGAATTTATTTAATCGGAAGAAGCGAACGTGGCACGCCGAAGCAACAAAGTTCGTCTTAATAACCGAGCAAACATTCGCATCGCGAATCAGCAGAAGCGCAAACTCGTGCCAAACTCATCGATTAATCAATATGTATATATATTCCGGCGCTAATTCCGTAGTGAAAGTGAAGAAAGCCAGCAGACCGAATTCTCGTTACAAATGCACGCGAGCGACAGCAGCAGCAGCGAGGGAAAAAAACGCAAAGCGAAATCCTTAGAAAAGAGAAAAAAAAAAGAAAGGAAAAAAAAGAAGCGAACGTTGGAGTGGTCTCGAGGAAAACATGGAGCCCAGCAACACACACGTACGCAGAGAAGGAGAGAGCGAGAGAGAGAGAGAGAAAATGTGGGGAGATCGGGGATGGACCGCGGTCTCGAGAGTGGAGAGGCCACGAGGATTGGTCGAGTACCCAAGCCGGCCAATGGCGTTTCACCCCCGCGTATATACGAATCCTCTCTCTCTCTCTCTCTCTCTCTCTCTCTCTCTCTGTTCATCCCCCCGGCGAGACGAAGAGAGAGAGAGAGAGAGACACGTACACGTAGACACATATATAGGGAAGGGTGTGCGTCGCCATGGCAACACGGCTGCCGGCGACGTGCAGACGTATACGCACACACTACTCTCTCTAGCCCCCCTTTGGACAAGCCCAATCGATCGAGGTGCGCTGCCGCTGCCGCTGCCGCTGCCGTT
>UELU01129241.1:0-14961 GCA_900490025.1 Megastigmus dorsalis
TTACTATACCAACTTACTATAGTTGCGTAACTTATTATTTTTTGTCTCCTTGAAATAAAAGTTGTTTCATACGAGAGGATTTTTTTCTAATTGAACTGCAAGAATAAATTAGAAATGAAGAAGATGAATTTGATTGCAAGCAAAAATCCTTTTGCGGCTGGAGGATTCTGTTTCATACAAGAATATAATTTTATCAAGAATAAATTAATGTAACGATAAAAATGATAAAGCTATTTCAATGAAGTATATAAGTCAATATTTATGAAAGATTTTTATTTCTATCGAATGGATTTCTTCTTATTGTCAGTATATGCCAAATATTTTCAGAAATACTTTAGTCGCAGATTTAAAAGATTTCTATTTTAATTGAATGGGTTTCTTCTTGTAGCAAGTATTTGCTAAATTTTTATAGGATTAATCAAATAGCAGATTAAAGTATAATTCCTCTACAATCAAATTTCAATCTTCTTCATTCAAACAGAATCGAAGGAAACAGATTTTATTCTTCATTGAAGAAGAAAAATTTACGTGGCCAAACAAAATTATTTTCTTCTTAATTCAAGTGGATTCTGCTTGCATCAAGTATCTATTTTTCTCAGTGTACAAGTGTTAACCGCAAAAATGCAGAAACCAAAGACAATCGGTGAATTCTTGCAAGAAGTATCGCTTGATTCAAGTGTTAGTGATGTGCTGAGGTGTAATTTACTCTTTTTATCATTAGTTTTTATAGATATTATTTAAAATAATTTTTTAGACGCAGATATATATACATTTATAGTCTATTACAGATGACAGCCTCGGACTTCAAGATACTTAACATTAAATTATCTTCTCCAGTGGTGGCAAGACTACTGAAATATATCCTGCTCTATAAAACACCAAGTAAGAGCAATGTTGAAGAACCGGTAAAAATATTAATATCATTTTCATTTAAAATATTTTTGCTATTATTGCTTATTTCATCTCGATTTTAACGATGTTTACAGAGTAAATCTAAGGGACAAATAGGTGAAAGCAGCAGAAAAGATTCTAAAGGAAACGATTCTTTGAATTCGTCAAGTTCGGATTCCGACGTTTCGAAAGAGAGCAGCCATAGCAGACAGCTAAAACGAAACCGAGAATGGTGATTAGGTACGTGATATTAACTTTAAGTATATTATAAGTAATTCCATTGCACCAATGAATAAAATTATAATGTGCTACGTATAAATATAATAATATATAATAATAATAAAATATGTAAATAATTTGAATCTATATAATTTATAATCAATACCTTCATTTATTCACCAGTTTTATAAACAGTACACAATATTTTTTTCCAAGTGCATACACCATGCGTATAGTACAGATGATTACGTGCTCGAAATCGGGTGATACGCACGTCGCATGGAAATAGTACATTTTGATACTTGTGTGCGAAACAGGCGATTCTGACACGGTTAAAACACCCGTGCGAAACTTCATAATTTGATTACAAGCAAAAAACTTTTTGCGGTTGGAGGATTCTGCTTCATGCAAGAATATAATTTTATCAAGAATAAATTAATGATAAAGCTATTTCAATGAAGTATATAAGTCAATATTTATGAAAGATTTTAATTTTCATCGAATGGATTTCTTTTTATTGTCAGTATATGCCAACTATTTTTAGAAATACTTTAGTCGCAGATTTAAAAGATTTCTATTTTAATTGAATGGGTTTCTTCTTGTAACAAGTATATGCTAAACTTTTACAGGATTAATCAAATAGCAGATTAAAGTATAATTCCTCTACAATCAAATTGCAATCTTCTTCAGTCAAATAGAAACGAAGGAAACAGATTTTATTGTTCACTCAAGAAGAAAAAATTTACGTGCCCAGACAAAATTATTTTCTTCTTAATTCAAGTGGAATCTGCTAGCATCAAGTATCTATTTTTCTCAGTGAGAGATGAAATTTTGGAAAATTGCATAAATATCAACAAATGAACTTTCATTCTATTATATATTATATAATAGGATAATAGAATGTTCTGCGTCGCAACTTAGCTTACTTTAGTAAAACATGTTTTTATAAATATTAATTAATCAAACTTTTATATAATATATATATGTATTATATAAGTTTGATTAATTAATATTTATAAAAACATGTTTTACTTATGCCATATTCAAAAGTGCTCGTATTTTTTAATTAAGTTGTGACGCAGAACGATGATGCAGATGCTAATTTCAAAGATGGCGTTAAAAACTTCTTCTTGTAAGAATGATTTGTATTTTAAAAGCAACTTTCTATAGTTCAATTAAAAGTAATTATAAATTTCAAAATTCTCGATTTTTGTTTTGTATCAATAATCGCCTTTGGATTATTGTTTTCATAGTTGATTATTAGGCCTTATTACCTATACTTATATATCTAAGATCTATGTTAAAACAGTTAAATCAGTTTATTCTTGCTTAAAATTAAGTATTCTAGAGAGCATATGGAATTTATTTGAGATGCGTCTCAAGCAGATCTTTGTTCTATGGTTTCATGTATTTTCCGTGTGTGAATTTCTCTAGATGAGAAAGATAAAGAATAACCGACATATAAAGGTCGTCTTTCAGAAAATCTTTAAGTTCCACCATGCAGAAATGATAAATTGTGACAAAAATAAATGCCTGTCGAGCGATATAGCAGTTTTACTTTTCGGGAACTTAAAAAAATCGTTCACTTATTATGTACAGTAAATTTGAGATTTATTCAAACATTTTCTAACCTGTATTTACCTAATACCATTTTTTATAATTGTATAATGAAATCTGTATTCATCGAACACTAAGAAAAATAGATAATACTTGATGCAAGCAGAATCCACTTGAATGAAGAAGAAAATAATTTCGTTTGGGTACGTAAATCTTTTCTTCTTGAATGAAGAATCAAATCTGTTTCCTTCGATTCTATTTGACTAAAGAAGATTGTAATTTCATTGTAGAGGAATTATACTTTAATCTGCTATTTGATTAATCCTGTCAAAATTTAGCATATTCTTGTTACAAGGAGAAACCCATTCAATTAAAATAGAAATCTTTTAAATCTGCGATTAAAATATTTCTGAAAATTTTTGGCATGCACTGACAATAAGAAGAAATCCATTCGATGGAAAACAAAATTTATCATAAAAGATTGACTTATATACTTTCTTGAAATAGCGTTGTCATTTTTATCATTACATTAATTTATTCTTGATAAAATTATATTCTTGTATGAAGCAGAATCCTCCAGCCGCAAAAGAATTTTTGCTTGTAATCAAATTCATCTTGTTCATTTAGAAAAAACTAACGATAAGAGTAAATTACCCCTTAACACATCACCAACACTTTAATCAAGCGATGCTTCTTTTAAGAATTCGCCCATTGTTTTCGGTTTCTGCATTTTTACGGTTAACGTATGTGCACTGTTTGGTGAAAATCAGAATAACGCGAGCACTTCTATTGCACATAATATAATATAAAATCTATAGATTTTGGAAATATGTACTGTCAGTTTCAATGTTACGCGATCTAAACAAAGTCCAAGTTCTTACTACATTCCGCGCTAGTTTCCAAACATTTATATCTAAACATATATATATACATAGAATATATGTTGTATAACATTTGTGTAGAATATTAACACTCGGATCTATTATCTATTTGCACCTCATAAGGTTCTTATGAAAGGAGTTAAATTTTCTTTAGAAGAGAAATTAGTTACTGATTCATGCAATAAGCTTTATCTACTTACAGGAAAAAGATTTCGTCTTTCAGAAAATAAATTTAATTTTAAAGACAAACGCTCTTTTATTCGAGCGGGGGATACCTCTTGTAGAGTTTATCTACTTGCGTTAAGCAGATTTCTTTTTACAACAAGCACGTAATCTTTTTGCCGGCCGTATATTGGTTTAGAAGGAAGAGTTTTTTCTGCTAGAAACAAAAAAACCATAATTTAGAAAGGAGATCCCGGTTACTAGCTTCAAGTAGGTTTGATCTTGCCGTATGTGGATATCTCACAAGCAGATTATTCCTCTTGCGCGCAGTATCCATTATTCTCAGTGAATACTCGTAAATTTAAAAATATACAATCTTGCTGCATAAAAACAATGAAGCTCTTCAAAACAATTGAAAAATACATTGATATTATTATAAAAATATCTTAATCATAGTTAATTTTAAGTTTTAAACCATTATAAAAAAAATTGGTATGTATATTTTTTATAATAACAATATTGTACCTAATCTTACCATATCGTTCTTTCAGGGTACGTATGAAAATTGTGATATTGACATTCGAATGCTGCATTCGGCAAAAAGCCAAAGATTTAATTATTACTTTTGGAGAGTATTTTGAGCATTAGATTTTTAGCAAAACGTTTTTAACTTATACCTGTATAATATGTACGGATTAATTTATGTGCCTAATATGATCTTATGTTGATTAAAAATATCGAGAATCAGATTTATTTTACATTAAACTATAACGGGAAGGAAGATAGGAGCTCCAATGACTCGGTTTCCCTCGCCTATGACCGTAATGACTACATATTGTAGGGATCGTAACATAACAATAGAAGCAAGACTAAATATGAGCAAGTTTCCACAAAATAAAATATTTTATTCCTAATAATCCTACTTATAATTTTGCTAGCATATCTCCCGTACTTGATTTTTCTCGTTCTACATACGATACAGTATGTACAGAAAAAACAGTGTGCAAGCAAAATAAACCTCATGACAGTCGTTATGCATTTTTTGACGATCTTAAGTATTATTCTACTAACGCACCAACTCACATTTTGACTTATATCTTTCGACGCTGTAACTTTTTATGTAACCATTTTACAAGAAATCTCAAAACCAATATTTTTGATAATTTAAGGTCTCATTTTTCAAATACCGTCATCAACATTAGTCTAGAGGGTCATTTGTAAATGTTATCATATTATCAAATTAAAAATGCGATTAAAAATGCATATTATCATGTTAAAAATGCCCGATTTTCTGTTAACGTCCATCGATCTGTAGGTTATTATCTATTTTTTAAAACCCGTTTGGAATTTTTGGAATTCACTCCTTTTTTGCCTCTGTACGATCATTCCAAGCTGAGATATAACAGTTTGAGAACTTGATAATCGGGGATGAAAAAAATACATTTTTTTTTCAAAGGTTCTAATTTACAAAAAAAATTCGATGCAAAGGCATTGTTTAAGCTCCATAGCTAGACTGTTACATAGGACACCTAGCTGTCCTATGATTTTATTCATTGGCGAGCGAATATTATTTCACAATAAAATACGGCGTAAGTACTTTGCCGCATTCCAAAGAAGCGCAACTCGTAGCTGACCACGCCATAAAATGCAAGCGTCAGTAGACGTAGAATTTTTCTACCCAGCAACAGTCAAATTGCCGACTCTACTCGCACGGGGCGATTTTTACCACTTCGACCACCTCCAATGAAACACAATAAAAGCAGCCATATCGGGCCGCATGGAGGAGAACGACCCAACATCTGAACGAGGAACGACTGACCGATCGCCACGCAACGCAAATAGAACCAGAGATTTCTCTGCTAGAACCACTCGACACGTCTATCGTATATTGAATAAACTAAGTATAAAATTCTTCAGCCTGCGCGTCACTTGATTTACCCGCCCTCACAACTTCCTTTCCGGATTAAGTTACGGGAGAGTTGGACGATACCGAATCCACAAAGAGAGATTGAGAATCCTTTTATTTAACTTATTACTAATTATACTGTTCTCTCGTTCATCACAGTTATCGTACGTGACAAGACATTAAAGTTATGTATAATTGTTTTTAAAAGTTAGATCATTGCAATTCTCACATAAATTAATGAGTAGTCAAAACTTTGTTTACACACTCCATAGGTTTATATACCTAATTCGTTCCCAGAATGTCAGCAAGAAGGATTTCTATCTGAAAATCGATTTTAATGCTCAACATTTACTACTTAAATAGTATTTTCACAGTCTATTTTTATATTGAACTCATCTTCGAACGATCTTAAGCTGATTTTAAATAATTTTCGGCCATTATACTTAGATGTTATCATTCGGAATGAGACCTAAACTGAGAGTCTATAAGCTAATAAAGTTACATATTAGCATTTTTTGATTTATTTAAAAACTTAAATTAATTTAAGTTACTCTAGAATTTTTTTTATATACAATGTTGTTTCGATAATTGATTAATTTGTGAGTGAGTTTTTCACGTCTACGAATAGTGAGTAGAGTATCTACATACCTTTTGTAAGACCGCGGATGTACAGGGCGTGTTCCCGCGTATACTTGTCTTTTCGGCTCGTCACACTTGGATTTTGTGTTATGTCATCGTGGCAATTAACGCAATTGAGTTTAGATTTTTGCGCGTTAGTGAATATTTTGGAATAAGAGTTTTCGCCATACGGAAAACTGAACAGTTGTCCTTGTGAGCATTGCACGGACATATAAGTTCGTCTCCGATTTATTGGAAGCCAGAACTAACGATTTAAACGAGTCCTGTGCCATCATTGCATGAGAATCAACAGATCGAATCTTCGCGACATCGCATAGTGTAAGTGAGTCTGGTGCACAAACATCCGCTGTACACTCCAGAATAATGACCCAGGTATGACTTAACAGTACCTATATAGAGAATAATAAGATTGTCGAACTGCTACAGTGGTTTGATTTTGATAATATTTTTATACTTGTAAAAATTTTGATTATAAATTGTATATATATATATATATATGCATGATAACTAATTTAATTTCCAATTACCAACAAGTAAATTAAAATTCATGAAAAAAAATTCATCAGTATAAAAAAGAATAGAAAAAAAAGAACATTTTGCAGCGCCAACTATAGTTAAATTATTTGCAGTTCAGGCAATAATAATAAAGCCTTACTTTCCCGTACTGACACGACTATTCGTTTGTATATTTCCAGTCTTATGCTCAGCAAAAACAAAATATAGAAGAGAAGTCGCGCATCTGAGGTAACTCGTATCATCTAAAAATGACACACACACACACACACACACACACACCCGCATGCAAGGCAGCATGCAACTGCGGCGATGAGCAGAGATACAAGGAATATTCTGGCGTTCTAGTTTATTTATCCAATTTGAAACGAATAACTTGGCACTTGGTTCGCGACTATCGTCGTGTACGCTCTATTATAAGTATCGCTCTCGTTAGCAAAAGTCCGGCGTTTACAAGGCGTCCCGTATATATATACGCAAAAACCATGTATGAGCGATGTCAGTTTCACCTCCCCCCCCCAGAGCAGTTTCCAGCTGCAGAGAGAGAGAGAGAGAGAGAGAGAGAAGAGAGAGAAATCTATTTAAAGAAGCTGTCAAGCGCCGGCGGACACGTATTAATTGAGTTTCGGATTTTTCGGACAGGTCGCTTTGCTTCTTATTTTCCAAGCGCGGTGTGTCTGGCCGCCGACTCCTCTCGTACTCTCGGAGCCGTCGTCGAGCGCGATGATAATAATTTAACGACGACTCGCTCACCTCGTTAACGCCCGCGCGCCAAATGCCGCCGTCGCGATGTATTTCTGCGCCCGCGCGCCACGGGAGCTTTCTTCAAGATATACTTTTCGTGCGGCGGCTCTCCGTGGACGACGCGACCGACGAAAGATATGGCCGTATGTACATAAGGGGGGCTGTAAAACACACGTGTGAAATGGGTATATGCGAGTTTTTGTCGTTCACGTGAAAAGACATTGAGCTGCATCATGAACCTGGTCGAAATAATGTCAAAATATATGTATATTGGCGAAATTGCAAAGGAAGGAAGAGTATCATTATACAAATTTAACAAAAAATCTATAGCAATAACTGTACAAGTAAATCAAGAAGTGTATAGGTATATTAAGATTGAAATTGAAAATTTAGCCAAATTTTAAATTAAAATTAGACCTGCAGATTTATACTTAAAATTTAAATAATTTAATAATAATTGGAAACGTTTTATTAATAATTCGAATAGTATTTACGTATAACGCCATCGCAAGGCACACGTTACAGAACAAAACAGATACAGTTTCATTACAGATAAACGAAATACTTACTCAGAAATAAAAAAGGGTTTTTACTAAAAAAAGACAAGTAGATCTTATAAACAGAGTTTTATGAAATTTTATTAATTATTATGTTTTTTACCCTTGCCTTATTATTACAAGAGGCTCAATTAGCTGCGAGTCTGTACGATAAATTAGTTTCGATACTTTAAAAAGTTTTAGTTCTTCATCATTAATTTTGTACTAACAAGCTTCTTGCCAGTTCTTGAGCCATTTGTCTTCTTGATATCCTTTCTTCATACTGTCTTGTGTCCATTCTTACCTGTTAAAAAAGCTAAACCGTTCGTATACTAATTTTACTACTGATGATATATCAATAGTTACTGTCAAGGTACCAGAATAATGATGCTTTTGATATATTTTTAAGATTTACTAAGTAAGAAGTAGAATATAGAGAAAAATAACTAGTACCTATGACCATAATATTTATAATTATAATTTCTTCAGCATTACAATAACGATCATTTATCAATTTATTGTATCCTACGACGCGTTTATAAATATAATATAAACCTATTTTAATAAAAAAAGTACCTATATTATAAATAAACAAAATAAATAAAATGTATCAATTTATATAACAATTGATTTGCTATACTAAATAAAAAATAACGGTAAAGTACACAAAAATACTCTGTAACCCTATTTTCTTTCAATTCATTACTTATAATCGAAATTCTAATATTTAAATTGATTAAATTTAGAGTAATGTAGTAGTAATAATTTTTTAAACGTCTTTATACGTAATAGCAGATAGTGAAAAATAAATTACTAGTTGGTTGCAGTTATTTCTTTTGAGCTCGTAATTTCGCGTAGTGTAATACTCGAAGGTATCGAGGGATTCCGGTGAGCCATTCTGTGACAGAAGGATTTCTGTCTTGTCTGAAATGCTCCCAGTGGTCGAAATTTGCGTATTTTCCGGCGATGCATCGAGACAACTAGAGTCGCGCATGTACGAGCGGCTGACTCGTCTTCTTCTTGCAATGTCGTGCCAATCTGTGACTCTGCCTCTCAAATTCTAAATAAATTCACATATTTAGATCAGTAATAATAGTAACAAATGTATTATTTTGTTTTACGATGATGCAGATCTTTAATATGCGTATAAATCGAACTCATCCGTTATGTGCGCACATATAATAGATTTGGACAATAAAGTAAGTACGTAAAATTAATTAATCAATTAATATTAATTTTAATAATTAATAAAGATTTTTCAAAGCAATAATTTAAATAGTCAATGAATCGCAGTTTGCTTTAACAATTTAAGCTGAGGTTTTGAGTTTAATATTGCAGGCCCCGTGCCATTCTAAATTCCTTAAAAGCAGCACATCAAGCAAACCATCAAGTAGAATATATCAAGAGACGTACCTAGTATACCTTGTAAAATTTGTTGCAAAATATTAAGTTTCAAAAATCACCCTTTAATAATTTTTTTAGGTAAAAATATTTGTCTAATCTGTGAACAGCTTCTGCGGAAATTCTGAAGAAGGTTAAAATTACGAATTTTATTGTTCTTTTTAATCGGACACTAATATTTATTTGTGTCGTAATAAAAATAGCTGAAAGCCATGAGTTTAGTTCAAAAAATTAACCGTGATGGTTTAAATATGCACATTTGAGGCATTTGCATTAAAGAATGACAGAAGAAGCGTTAATGCAATTGGTTTTGTCTCGGCAAAAATAGTAAGTATAGCTTCCCTTGGTATAACCGAAGTATCTCAGGCGAAATTGTATACAGAAAAGGTGACGTACATCATACAAGGCTCCAGCCGCCCCGCGATCCTGACGTGCGACCGACTGAACGAGTTTGCGATTGAGCCTGTCGAGATCGTGTAGGGTCTGTTGGAAGCTCTGCTCGATTTCCTCGATGGTCTCGACACCCTCTTCGGGGGCGGAACACGTGCTGTAGTTGAAACTAGACTCGTTGTCGTCGTCGCTCCTTGCCGCCTCGTATCGAGGCAATTCCTTCCACTGCAGCTTCTTACGACGCGTATCACGTTTCGCTTGGTCGCCGCGATACCCGTACGCACTTTTGCTGATCCTAGATTTGCGCTTATTTTGGCAGCAGTATATGCAATCTTTCCTTGAATCGTCCGACGTTTGACACTCGATTTGTTTCCTTTTTGCAGGCATTATACGCTCGATTTTGTTCTTGACAGCCTGATTAGAATAAGGGACTATATATAGTTTTACGATTTTTCTCGTAGACTGTGAAAGCAGTTGAGGACGATTTTAGCTTTTGAAATGATGGATTTTTCTCGTTCAGGGATATAATTATTTTATATTGTAGCGCGAATAAGTGTAAATAAAATAATTTACTCGTAGTTATTGAAGGAAAGCATAAAAAAATAAGTATAATTGTATACATTTTTTGACTCGATATACTGGAATCTACTTGAATTATTATTTATAAATTACAAATCTTAAATTTCTTTTTCTTGCAGAAACGAGATTTCATTTACGTAAATAATTTATCTTATAGATAAAATAAGATGCCTATATGTATGAAGCCAAAGATATTCGAAAGTTTTAACTTGTTCAATGTTATCCACGATTCTTCTGAGATTTTCCTTGATAATTGCGTGCCATTGGCAATATTTACGATCTTCCTGAACAGCAGCAGGTTCCGTCTTCGTTGGTGCACGCCGTTCCTGGCGGCACCTTACCTGGCCTAAAAGAACAAATAACAGAACCTAAATGATTCCAAAATGTAGAAAAAAGCGTATAGCTACTTTGTACGGCACGTTGGAAATGTTCTTAAAACCAATTCAATTCATTAACAGTTTTCCATACCTCAAAAATAAATTAGTGCACTATATATTTATAATAGAAAAATCGTCGGATTATAAATTTTGTTCAAAGCTTAGATTCTGTAATAGTAGTGATTATCGAACTTACGCTGGTATGATGCAGTCGCACTTGTATCGTTTCCTTCCTCCTGCGCATCTGAGCTCAAATAGAACAATTTTAGTAAATTTTTAAAGAATGTAATATAGAAGAAATTTATGCAAGAAATGATAGAAATGGTTATAGTTTACCCTTTTGAGCAGGCGCAGCGATCATCTCGCTCTCTGGACAAAATTTAACACTGAATATTATTAGGTTTCAACGACAGTTTTTTCACAAGACACATTATTGTTGGCCATACGATAATTAATAACTTTCAGAAAAAAACCCTTAATATTGACAGTAAAAGTAAACGGTGTACAGTAGAAATTCTTAATAATTTTGAGAGAAAACTTTTATATATACATAAAAACTGCTTCTACATACTGTGAAGAAGCTATTGGATTCGAAAGATTAGCACGATAACTTTTACTGAACAAACAAAGATGGAATTTAACACTCGTACGGCCAACTCGACTCACTTGCCCTTTCGTCTGGCCAAATCTCTGTCCCGCATAGCGCAAAGACACTCGAAATCTCTGAAAAAAATAGATTAACCAAACTTTAGGAAAAACGCGTCCGCATATGAAATATATACACATATACAAGGACAAACATAACCGCACTTCTCTTTAAGGAAACCGTAATAAAGAAACATCATTCCAGTGACTCCTAGTAGAAATTTTCCGAAGTACCAGCCGTAATAATTCGCACAATGTGGCATTTCAATGCCCGAACACCGACAACCACGAGAATTTTGCGGAGTCCGACATAGCCTCTGCTGTGTCCCTTTTTGTGTTTTATGAATTTATACGAAAAGGGAATGGGAATACATTCGTTATTAACTGTTTAAGGTTATAACTGCAAAAAAGACTCTGAAAATAACGACGTGGACTGAAAGTGGCATCGAACAAAAGCGCGGCAAGCTTCACGGGAAAAGACCGTTTCAAACTCGAGGAAGATTATCTATATACGCATTTCCTCTTTTTCTCTCTTTTCCTTTTTTTTTATATGTCCTATTTTCTCGGTTTCTCAGCCTTTGACATCTTACTGTTCCTCGACACTGCAACATGTGAGAATCCCTCATTTTTCCTTACTTTTTTCAACTATATTTAAGATCTTTCATCTTAGCGAGCGGAACGAAACGGCCAGTGAGAACTTTTTTAAAAAGTGGGCCGAATAGAACGCCAGTGCATAAGACATGCGAGTTGCGACGGAAATAGCGCATTCCAAAATATTCAAGTGATTATGTGTAGGTATTGGAATACATATAGTAAGTCCAAGAATTGTAAAACAGTTGACTGAAAAGCGAAATTAAAATGTTTGTAGGTTGCAAAAACTATCTGATATATATACACTGAAAAAAATGATTTTTGGAAGCAAGTAGAAAATTCAACTTGAATAAGTACCACTTGCAATGAAATAATTTCTGCTAGCGGTTAATGAACAGGATTTTCCTTCAAAATCCCGATGTTTTTCTTTCAAGCATAAAATAATTTAGCTTCTAAAAATTAAAGTTTGACTCAATTATACAGAAGTCTGCAGCTAGATGAATTCCTCTATTTGTAAGACGATCGAGATTTCATTCCATTTTTTATGGTCATCTCACGATCAGACGAAATTTTCTAACCATAAGTAGATCTGTTTTTTCGCTCAAAAAAAGGCTATTAATTTTAAGTACATTCTTACTTGGTTCAAAATTATAATGACAGTGAATTAAATGCATTTATTGAAGTTGATCTGTTTCTCACTTCAACATAAAAATCTATTGTATAACTGGATTATTACTAGATTTAAAATTGTATTATATTATTTTTATACAATAGAATTTAAACGTGTATTAAGATTCCGGGAATATATTTTATTATATATGTAAAACCGGCTTGTTGAAAACCTTGATCCCGTGTAAAGTGACCCCGTTATGGGTTACACGAGAATGACAGACCTCGTCCAATCTTCTCAGTTAACTAGCAATAATGTTAGCATGTATGCTTCCGAAATGCTAACTCTTATATTGTATCTACCGCTAGTAATAGGTGATCTTGTTCCGGTAAAAACTGTAAGCTGGCGATGGTTTTTGTTATTGCGAGAAATTATTGACATACTTTTGTCCAAAAGTATTCAACTTGAGTTAATTAAACATCTGGAATCACTTGTTAAAGAATATTTAGATTTATGACTAGAATTATTTCCCGACCAGACACTAAAACCTACACTGAGAAAAATAGATACTTGATGCAAGCAGAATCCACTTGAATTAAGAAGAAAATAATTTTTTTTGGCCGCGTAAATTTTTTCTTCTAGAATGAAGAATAAAATCTGTTTCCTTCGATTCTGTTTAAATGAAGAAGATTGAAATTTGATTGTAGAGGAATTATACTTTAATCTGCTATTTGATTAATCGTATAAAAATTGAGCATATACTTGCTACAAGAAGAAACCCATTCAATTAAAATAGAAATCTTTTAAATCTGCGACTAAAGTATTTCTGAAAATATTTGGCATATGCTGACAATAAGAAGAGATCCATTCGATGGAAATAAAAATCTTTCATAAATATTGACTTATATACTTCATTGAAATAGCTTTATCATTTTTATCGTTACATTAATTTACTCTTGATAAAATGATATTCTTGTATGAAGCAGAATCCTCCAGCCGCAAAAGGATTTTTGCTTGTAATCAAATTATGAAGCCTCGCACGGGTGTTTTATCCGTGTCAGAATCGCCTGCTTCGCACACTAGTCTCAAAATGTACTATTTCTATGCGACGTGCGTAACACCCGATTTCGAGCACATAATCATTTGTACTATGCGCATGGAGTATGCATATGGAAATAAATATTGTTTACTGTTTATAAAACTGGTGAATAAATGAAGGTATTGATTATAAATAATATAGATTCAAATTATTTATATATTTAATTATTATTATATATTATTATATTTTATACATAGCACATTATAATATGTTTGCGCGTCGGCCGGCGAAATAATTTTATTCATTGGTGCAATGGAATTACTTATACTACTTAAAGTTAATATCACGTACCTAATCACCATTCTCGGTTTCGTTTTAGCTGTCTGCTATGGCTGCTCTCTTTCGAAACGTCGTAATCCGAACTTGACGAATTCAAAGAATCGATTCCTTTAGAATCTTCTCTGCTACTTTCACCTATTTGTCCCTTAGATTTACTCTATAAACATCGTTAAAATCGAGATGAAATAAGCAATAATAGCAAAAATATTTTAAATGAAAATCATATTTGTTTCGGAACGGGGCGATTATACACATTATTGTTATATGAAAAAAGAAAAAAAAAAGGATTTTGTTCGATTTGTTTGTTTCTGTTGTGTCAATGTTCGTTTATTTGTTTCCATTGCGTTTATGTTCGCCCACTAGAGGATGGTTACAGTGTTATTATTTTTTTTCTATATATACTAACTATGATAGCGTGTAGACAAGCGTATCGATGAATTTATTTTGTTTATCTTAATGAATTATTGTATTTATTTATTATGAAGCTTGCGATTATGTTCGATGTTGTGCGAGTAAGAAATCGTAAATGATTGTTTATATCGGGGTCTTGCGTATTGTAGCGAGCGAGGTGTGTTAGGAGCATCGAATGTGTGGCGAGAAATGAGAGAAGTTTATGTACGTATATTATTAAGGCCTTGTTATCGTTAACAGCGTAAATATTGTCAGCCCGATACGGTATGTAAAGGGATATGCGAAAAGGAACGAGATGAGTGAGCCGCCACATGTTATGAGAGGAAAAGAGAGAGAAATAGGGAAAGGAATTTTCGTGTGCCACGCTCCCCAGTGCAGGTAAGCTCCTGCGTTTTCTAAGGCCCTGACCGGGAAGATGTACTCATCAACCCGGGGCATTGTCGATCTCGATTTAGCAAGCGTCTCCCATGCGCCAACCACATGGGTTGATGCTTGCTGGAGTGAAGATCTTTGTCTCGGTAAGGCACTAGC
>UELU01129243.1:0-18807 GCA_900490025.1 Megastigmus dorsalis
CTTCTATGAAGGTTATAGAATATGGAATATCAGAACTATTAATGCAGATGTTTAACACGGCAGTTTACGAACCATTTACGTCTAATTATTACTTAATTATTTTTTTTTGATTATATGAAATCTATTAAAATATATTTTATTAGATTGTTTGAAATCTATTGTAAATTTTTTACGGTGAACGTTTTCTATTCAACGTTTGAATTGAACGTGGATGTTAAAGTTGTGTTCACTATTACAAAGCCCTGTAAATGTCCGTTAGTTTTTTATACGAGATAATATTTTGATATATTCATAAGCATTGCTGACAAACATTTTTAACACTTTATTACCCACGGATTTCAATTACGGAATCGGAAATCGAATAACGAGATTGAGTTTCAACCCAAAGAGTAAAAGAAAAATTCTTAAATTTTTGACTAACAGATCTTAATCCCCTGATTTAGTGTTCTCAATCGGACAAGAATATCCATATGGGACTCTTTAATTACTATTTATGGAAATCAAAAAATTTGATTTACAATAGAAATTGAAGAATTTACTGCAGTATTTTTTGCTGGTACTTTTAAATAATGACTGTAAATATAGATACTTTGTTTATAATAATTTGAATTTTTTCCAATTCGGATATATATCTTCCTGCAGAGTTCATATATGAGGACTGAGAGCCTTAAGTTGCCATATAGGCAGACTCTTAGCTCTACACAGATGTATGTATGTATGAATGTATGTATGTCAGAAAGTATGCGTAAAAGTACGGGAAAAGGAATGGCAGAAAGTATTCGTAAAAGTATGGAAAAAGTTATGGAAGAAAGTATGCCTAAAAGTATGGACAAAAGCAAGTATAGGCATGTGGACGATCGAAATCTAAGTGATGTGTACTAAAAAATAGACAAATCAAAGGTGTGTACGAAAAATTCGCAAGGCCAAAAACATTTCGATTAATCAAATTTTCAAACCTCGTTTCTAAAAGTTATTGAAAAATTACAAACGACCGATTTTAGACGTCTTTTTTTGCGTTCTACGCAAAAGCTTATTAAACCTATTTAAATTTTACAGCTCAATCCTTGTAGGTCTTTTTGGCAGAAAAAAATGCACCCTTTTGATTTTCTCTCATGTAATAGTCTTCTAAGATATAATAATTTTTCTTTTGGGCCTTACTAATTTTTCGTGAGAAATGCATACCTCTGATTCGTCTACTTTTTTCACAGGCCTATATTTGTTTTGATCCATACGTTTAGGGATACTTTCTGACATACATACATTCATACATACATCTGTGTAGAGGTAAGAGTCTGTCTATATGCAACTTAAGGCTCTCAGTCCTCATACATGAACTCTGCAGGAAGATATATATCCGAATTGGAAAAAATGCAAATTATTATACACAAAGTATCCATATTTACAGTCATTATACAAATACTGCAAAAAATACTGCAGTAAATTCTACAATTTTTATTGCAAATCAAATTTTTTGAAGTCCATAAATCGTAATTAAACAGTCCCATATGAATATTCTTGTCCGATTGAGAACACTAAGCCAGGGAATTAAGATATGTTAGTCAAAAATTTAAGAATTTTTCTTTCACTCTTTGGGTTGAAACTCAATCTCGTTATTCAATTTTCGATTCCGTAACTGAAATCCGTGGGTAATGAAGTGTTAAAAATGTTTGTCAGCAATGCTTATGAATATATCAAAATATTATCTCGTATAGAAAACTAACGGACATTTACGGAGCTTTGTAATAGTGAACACAACTTAAACGTTCACGTTCTATTCAAATGTTGAATAGAAAACGTTCACCGTAAAAAATTTACAATAGATTTCAAACTATCTAATAAAATATATTTTAATAGATTTCATATAATTAAAAAAAATAATTAAGTAATAATTAGACGTAAATGGTTCGTAAACTGCCGTGTTAAACATCTGCATTAATAGTTCTGATATTCCATATTCTATAACCTTCATAGAAGAGTACATCTTGGTTTATACTTTGCTTGGAAAATCTGAGTTAAATTTTCAAAATGTGCAGCAGAATCCTTTTTAATGAGGTTACTTATAAATTAATTAATTATTTTTCCACTATTGAAAAAATAATTTTGTCGGTTCGTACTCTACTTGGTTCTCGAGAAAATAATAATGCAATGCTGAATATATTCATCTACCGCCATCTATTATCCTCCATCTTAATTTTGTTGGCGATATCAACAAATTGACAAAACAACACTCCGTATAGTCGGTATTCTCCGTAACCTTATAAACACTTTTTTACCAGATCATCGGAGACCGTAGTGAAGTTGCCGCACTCCGCTCGCCTCTCGGTAACGTGACGACGACGAACCCAACTGGAAGGGTCATTTTAGACCCTTAATTTCGTCAACGACGATGAATAATCAATATTTCTAATATATATTACGAAAGGATAAAAATATTATCGCTAACCAAAAACAACTATTTCGACCTATATTTATCCGGTCTAAAAAAATTATACATTAATTCTGGTTATACCATGGAATTCTTATCGCAACTTAAAGTCGAATGAGACATGCTGAACTTTTATTTTTCTATCCAGTTACGAATAAACTTAAGTCAAAAGTGATGCGTGCTAAGTGTGTCACGCGGACACTTAGAAGAATAGTTCTTTTCTCGCGATTACCGCGGTTTGACGCGTCACTTCTGTCCATGTGCGCGTAGCATCTCGCGATACACAAATCCCTATAGTCCAGGTGAATTAGCATTTTAGGTGTATGTTGTCAGAGAGTGCAATTTTATTTTTGGAGTCTCTTCGAATGTAATACGGATCGATAATTTTGGGGTGCGCCGCCGGTTCAAGAAGGTCTGCTTTGTTTATAATAAATGAAAATGTGAAAAAATGTCGAAAAATCACGTCTTTCTGAGAAGATTTATTATAATATCTCTGTAAATATGCATCGTACGACAAAATGTGCAGTAAGAAAAATGTTCGTAATGAAACTTTCTACAAGATAGGATATTTTAAATAATTTCCATATGCAATATTGACATTGCAAAATGGAGAAAACAACGAAAAAAGTGCAAAAGCGAAGGTGATTTTTATAAGGAATTTGCACATGCTTAAAATGAATTTGCACACTTAAAACTTTAGATATGAAATTTTCTCGGAACAACAAATATATGCGCAAAACCTCGTTCCGATCCCTCTGTTCGTTTTTGCACAATAATTTTGCAATCCAGGTACTTTCAGAAAAAGAGTTTTTTTTCAATTTGCGCAGAGCACAGAATAAAGCCTTCCCATAGGCGCCAATTTTTTTACGTAAAGTTCAAAGCTTCAGCTATAACATTGAATCGGTTTAGTTTTAAAATTTTAAACAACATTTAGAATTTTTTGAAAAATTTCTTAAATCGAGGGTCTATAAACAAATTGAATATTTTCGTCCTTTTGTATCGAACAAATTTTCTTAAAGCATAGTTTGAAAGACCAATTCAGCGCACATCTTTTAAAAAGATCGTTACATTCCGATCATTTGGTCCCGAGATATTACAGCGTAAAGATCATGATCGTATACGGTAAAATTATTTAAAATGCGTAAACAAAAAAAAAAACACTTTTTTAAAGCTTACGAAAATTTTTCTTACTGTACATTTTGTCGTACGATGCATATATTTACAGAAATATTGTAATAAATCTTCTGAAAAATACGTGATTTTTCAACATTTTTTCCCATTTTCATTTATTATAAATAAAGCAGACCTTTTGGAACCGGCGTACCCCAGTATTATCGATCAGTATTACATTCCGAAGAGATTCAAAAAATAAAATTGCACTCTCAGACAACATCCACATCTGAGGATTTTTTCCCGTAATTCACCTGGACTACAAAGGGAATTTATAATTAATTAATTAATTAATTTTTACTGCATACGGGAATTTTCATAATTAACTTTTATTTACATAGATTACATAGAACATATCAGCAATACGGTGTATTGGAAAGGCCACGACAGCCACGGCGGCGAAATGTACGCGATGGCCTCATGAGGGATGCTGTCATTCAGCGATTTGAACAGCAACCGGTCCAATCAGCTCGACGTGCAGCCCGTGAACTCGGTATTGTGAAAACCGCTTCTAATTGAATGCTTTACCAAACATTATCTTACATTAAATTTATGATTTTTCAAAGTTTCCAAGACTTTATAAGGGTTGTTAGAGTTTATAGATTTTCTTAAGATTGTTACATGCTTCCTTTTAATGCCAACCACTTAAATCAATAATAAAATTGGGCGCATAAAACCATATCGAGCCGAACACAATCATTTTTAAATGGATTTTGTATAGATTTTTATAATTTCCAACTCTCAGTATGTAAAAATTATTTGGAATACTAACTATTAAAATCCATAATAAAAAATTACACCTTAAACCATAGCAAAATTTAATCAGTTCTAAGATGTCATACCTACGATAAATACAAAATGGCTCATGTTTTTTTGCACTTTTTACTACTATTTTTCACTTCAATAAGTAAGTCAATTTTTTCAGGAATGAATCGTGAGTCGCTGCGACATATTTTGAAGGAGAAAATGTATCCGTACAGACAACACATCCACCAGCAGTTGTTGCCACCAGATTACGGCCAGAGGCTTCCCTTCGCTGAGTGGGCACGTTTAAGAGAGAATCAAGAGGAGGATTTTTGCTCTAAAATATTGGTCATTGACGAGGCCACCTTCACCAGTAAAGGTACAACCAATAGGCAAAATGTACGGAGGTGGTCTCGTCAGAATGAACATTGGATGGCGGAAATCCCAACTAGAGGTTTTAAATTAAACGTTTGGGCGGGAATTTATGGTGACCACATAATAGGGCCCATATTTATAGACGGAAATTTAAACGGTCCAATTTATGAGCGATTAGTCGGAAAGTAATTCTTAGGCTCCTAGAGCATATACCCCAAGAAGAGAGATACGTAAGAGGAGAGTCCTTCGTGTAATGAGACGACGTTTTCCAGGGCGACTTATATCGCGAGGTGGCGCCATAAACTGGCCGCCAAGGTCACCGGATATGACGTCGCTGGATTTCTTTTTCTGGGGCTACATAAAAGACAAACTCTATGCCGTACCTCCAACGACTCAAGAAGATATGGTTCAACGCATCGAGGAAGCTTTTCGAAACGTGACTCCCGAGATGTTAGCTAATGTTCGTCGGAATTTTAGAAAGAGGATTCGGCTCGTAATCGAAAATGATGGACATCATATCGAAAATTTAATGAAAGCGTGATTGTTGTTGTTTTTGTAATTATTATTATCATCACTATTATTATATTGTTATTATTATTGCTATTATTATTCTTATTATTATCACTATTCTTTGATGGAATAAATCCAATGTTCAAATTTATATAAAAAGAGAATATACTTATCCACGAATACGATATTCCCGAAAAAAGTTCAAGTTGCAGGATAGGTACTACATTTGAATTCTGTTCAGGCCCAAGCCGCAACAATTTTGGGAATCTTTTACAGAAATTAATTTTAACAAAAGAATAGATTCATTCTTTGATTTAAGTATTTTAGTTTTATAAAATGAAGCAAACTCAAGCCTTTTAAAACTGAAGCCTTTTTCACGAGTTTAACGTTAAAAAATTGAAGAAAATATTCCATGATTTTCTTATTTCAGTTTTAAACTTTTAATGCGTAAAAAATCAAGCCCTACATACTACAAGTCTAAATTTATTATCACTTTTACTTAGTGCTATTATCGAATGCATAAACCATTAATCTCATCGTTCTCAACTCCATTATTTTTCGCGCTAGTTTATCAGACCATTCATCTTAAAATTGTAAACTGTCTTCGCTAATTGGCTCTAATACTTGCTCGCCTTGCGTAACCCCCCCCCCCTTTTTGCTACACCAGGAACCGGAGAAGTCATCGTTGGTTCGTTTGTCGCTGCCCCGGACAACGATTGCTCGGCCAACCCCCTCGGACGGGATCGAGTAAACAGGTGAGGAACTACGCGGGTTCGTTCCTTCTTTTTCGTGACGTGACACGGGGCTCGTGGAGGGCACGTAGGGGAGATCGAGCTATTCTCTGCTGTGCCGGAGAATCCAGCAAAGTACAACGTCACAAATGGCGCCCAACGTGGGGCATTGCTGGGCCAACGACTACCTTCCGTTTCCTGTTTTCTGCGTTAATCGTGAGTGAGAGTGAGTGCGAGAGTGAGAGAGAGAGGACACCGAACAGTATTGGAGAAGTATTGGATGAGTATTGGATTGAGTTTTGCATCGATTAAAATTCGGGAAAGGGTTCTAAAATTATTTCAAGCTTGGTTTTATTGTATTGAGAAGTATTAGCGGTAGTAACGTAACAGCGGTTACGATCGAACTATTTCTCGAGCATATTTTGGCGTGATTATAATATTTACCATTGTAAGCCGTGATTTTCCGCACTGCCTATGCTTACAGTCGGACAGTGAGTAAGCTAGTCATTGTATAATTATTATTATAATTACTGGTTATATACAATCGGTATATATTGAGCTACTATCCTGAATCATTATTGATTTTTACTATTAGACTTATTATAATTGCTAACCGAACTAGCATGGTGGTATTGATTTAGTATTGTTTTTTATTTATTAGTATTCATTAATACTAGTATCCTGGCTGGCGCTATAGGCTTACACACACACATACGATAACTAGTGGTAAACCTGAAGAATACTGCACACACCAGTTTAGGTGGAAAGTGAAGTGTTCCTCAGGACAAGACCTTTATTTTTTTTGTCGAGACAGAGAGAAGGTTGAGCTTGCTCCCTCCATAAAACGTGAGTTGTGACTTCGGTCGGAATACCGCGGTATGGCTGGTCTTGTTTTCGGGACAGAAGTTCAGACACACCTCTGAACGGATCCGTTGGGTTACACCACGGTTATCCCTGCTGTTCGAGACAAGAAGCGTTTTTTTTCTTTTTCTCTTCACAGGGAATTTTGTGGTTGATACCGGTGATTGACCAAAGGAGGACTAACCCGGAACAAACCCCCATGTAAGATAAATATAGTGTGTGTGTGTAGCCGCTGCAGCCTTCGTAGCCTATACATTTTTTTTATCTTTCTCTTTACGTATATTATTTACGATTATTTACATTTACGTAAAGTAGTGATCTTTGTCCTTTTGGGTCTAAATCGTTGCTGTTCCTAAATATCCACTCCCAGGTACTGGTGCTGCTACCCATAGCCAAAATTCCCGTACCTTGCGGAAACGGATTAGGGATTTTCGAGACCGAGATTTCGCGTCAGATAATAAGGGAACACCAACGCCAAAACAATGGCGAACATTGCGGACTACGCCACCACGATGTGCGCGCGCACTAAGGATCGCGACATTCGACATCGGCTTAGAGAACTCAAGAAAATGGATAACAGCAGATTGACCCAAGAATTGAGCGCGCTAAATTTGAGCCTGCAAGGTAGCCACAACGTATTAGCGGAACGCCTGCTTAGAGCCTAACTTCGAGCTCTCGGTATCCACGACCGCGTGCCGTGGTATCCAGAGCTCGACGAGGACGACACACCCAGAGATGAATTTCCGGAGATAGATTCCGATCACAACTACAGCGTGATGTCACGACAGGATGCACTGGCAGTACTCCCCACGTCGTCCGGAGCTGTAGCCCTATCCTGCGCGACTGTGACAACGGTCGAGTCTACGTACGCCACGACGAGCGCGAGTCTCACCACGAGTACGATCACCGTCGCTTCAACTCTGGGAGGCCTTAGAATTTCAGAAGAAGTACGAAACGCTCTAGACTACAGAGCTCACGTATATGAACCGCCGAGACCTCTAGGCACCATTAGTAGGCCCACAGTGAATCCAATCATATCAGGGACGTCAGGAGTATTGTCAAGAGATGGACGAACGGAGCCTTGGACACTGCCACCCATCGCAGAGATGCCAGGAGCGGAGCCATCAAGGCCTCCTACCTCACATTTTTTGTCGAGACCGGGGACCCCCTTGCGTGGCAAGCGGGTAACACACCCACCAACCATATGGAAGACACTCCGTTACCAGAGAAAGTCATCCGCGAGACAAGTAATCGTGCCAGATCTGATGGAAGACAAGAAATTCCGGAATTACACCCTCGCCCACCACAACCAAGGGAACGGGCGGATCACACAGGCCTATAGATTGTCGGGACCAGAGTGATACGGCCAGTAGCGAAGCCGACTACCTTACTGAGCGGGACTCCAAACGTTGGCGCAGGAGACAAGAGTACATATATGACACAGATTCCTCATCGGACTCAGAGGACTACAGGACGGATTTTCCAGACAGAATGGGTCAAACGCGAGATACGACTGCCCGCACCCTCCAACTGATGAAAACCATGCAGAGGTGGCATCTTAAGTTTTCAGGAGAGGAAAAAGAGGGACCGGAGGAGTTCTTGTCGCAGCTCAATGACGGCCGGCTGAGTACAGCGATGACAGATGCGGAACTACTGAAAACTCTGCCATGCGTACTCATAAAAAGCGCCAGCATTTGGTTTCGCACCCATAAGAAGGACATATACTCATGGAAGGAGCTGAAACGAGCATTTAGGCACCAATACGTGGACGAATGGGACCGTGAAGACCTGCTAGACGAGTTGAAAACGAGAACTCATGCAAAAGGAGAGAAGATAGCAAACTTCCTCACGTGTTTCCGTTACATCGTGGGTCATTTCAAAAAGCCACCATCTCTGAGAAGACAGCTAAACATAGCATACAGGAAACTGCTGCCAGAATATTGGAGGTTCATGGCCAGCAAGACCTTTGACTCGTTCCAGAGCCTACAGCACTTGGGACCACAATGGGAAAAGGACAAGGATTTGGACAAGCGTTACGCCCCGCCTCCGAGAAAAGACTCCGTTAGACTCCCAGGAGGGGCATACTCGGGACAGACGTCTTCGGGACATGTTAAATCGGCCAAGATGGCCGCAGTCAGCGAGGAGTCAGATCCAAAACCAGAGAAAACGTCAAGCAACGGGGCCGGGAAAGGAAAACCCAAAAGAGGCAAAACCCCGACGGCAGAGGTCGCGGCAAATGTAGTGCTGCCAACCAGCTCTAGCGAGGCGGTGGAACAACCAAGCATCATGTCCAGTTAACAGCCAGGAATTTTTAGACAAAACGCGAGCGCCATTCAGAACCAGAATCAATCTAATTTCAGAACAAGCCAGAACCGAGGTTTTAAGCCCAACAACGGGCAGTATGCAGGAATATGCCTGATCTGCTTGCGACCGGGACACAGAGCATCGCAGTGCGAACAGAAAAAGTGCTTTAGGTGCCGTAAACAGGGACACAGTGCCGTACAATGCACTGAACCTCCACCAAACCAGGAGCAACAGTGCCAGGTATGAGAAAAAAAGTGCACCACATTCAAAGACTGTCCAAACTGCGTGGAGTACCGCAATATTTTGGGAAACGGAATTGTGGGGGCGCAAGGCCACCCCCGGAAACCGAGCCGTTAAGTGCGGACCCGCTATTCGAGACACCCTGGAAGGTAGAAAATACTGATTCTCGAGACAAAGAATCACCTTTAGGATCGCGAACGGGAACCATTAAAAAGTGGTTAAAACCGGTTAAAACCAACCGCCATCCAACAGGCTGTACTCGAGACAGGAACGTAATGATCCCAAGAAGAATGAGGATATGGAGCACCATCAGAACGCGTCAAGGATTAACATGATGCCGACGATAAGGGGAGTTGTGCTCGAGACAGGGGGGAAAGGCGAAACACTAACGAAGCCACTATCAAACGTGGCATTCAAGACTTCAAAGGCCTTCACCGAGAAGAGAGCAGGACAGGAAGAAGCCAAGGATTTGAACGCGCCACTGGAGAAAGTGATGCCAAGAACCTTAGCTAATCCACAGAGAGACGCTATTCGGGACAGTAAGGATTCGAACGCGTCACCGGGGGAAGTGATGCCCGAGACCCTAACCGTTGCTACTGAAACGAACAGGAATGAGAAAGATGAAGCATAGCACCCGATGACCAAGGGGTCGACTGAAGTCGTCCACGAAGCCCTGGCCTGGCTTCACGGTTCATTCGGACCTGCCATGGCGACACCAGCACAGAAATAGGAACTTCATCAACATATCGCTTGGAGGTATTAGTTATCGAGCCCTATTCGACCCGGGAGCAATGATATCCTTAGTTGGCGTTAACCTGGCCAACCGCTTTAAGGACCTCTTGGATGACTCAAGATCGGCTGTGAGAGGAGTCACAGGCGGAATAAGCAAGGTATTGGGATTGCTGAAACTCAAGCTGGAAGTAGATGGACGGACTGGCTCGCTGAAAACCCGAGCGGTGGACGGTCTCGGACACGAAATCGTTCTAGGAACGGATTTTTGTCGAGACTGGAAGATAGAGGCAAGATTGGGGCAAAACCTGTGGAGAGTCGAGGAAGGCGAGTGGCACCCCTTTGCGAATGAGAACACCAGAATCGAGACAGGGATCTTCGTGGAGTGCGCAGGTATCTCAGAACTGAATGAGAGTCAGAACGAGGAAGTCGAGAAACTGGTGTCCAAATGGCTACCCAAGGACGGCAATGTATTCGGCAGAACAGACCTGACTGAGCATTTTATCGTAGTGGAGGGCGGACAGCCAGTCAAACACAGTCCCCGGAGGCTATCGCCGAAGATGTGGCAAGTAGCGAAAGACGAGGTGGAGCAATTGTACCAGCACGGCTTAATCGAGCGGGCAGTCAGCGACTGGTAC
Organism: Megastigmus dorsalis; assembly: GCA_900490025.1. Classification (NCBI taxonomy): domain Eukaryota; kingdom Metazoa; phylum Arthropoda; class Insecta; order Hymenoptera; family Megastigmidae; genus Megastigmus; species Megastigmus dorsalis. The sequence goes on from UELU01129243.1 coordinate 10,728, forward strand.
AGCGCCCCCGTCATCGTCAAGAAATCCGACGGGAAGTACAGGTTTTGCATAGATTTTCGAGACTTGAATAAAAGAACCAAGAAAGACGCTTACCCGATTCCCAGCATCGACTCCATCCTAGATAAGTTACGGAAAGCACACTACATCTCCAAGATCGATCTGAAGCTGGCGTACCTGCAAGTCGCGATGGAAGAATCGAGCCGACGCTATACGGCCTTCGCGGTGCCCGCCTCGGGCCTGTGGCAGTTCACCCGAATGCCCTTCGGTCTGACGAACGCGCCGATGACATTTCAACGGTTGATCGATACTCTGTTCGGGCCAGAATTCGAGTCATTTATCTTTGGATACCTCGACGATATTATCATCGCGACAGAAACGTTCGAAGAACACCTAAAATGGCTGGAAGTGGTGCTGGAGAGACTGGTGGGGGCAGGCCTCGGTGTTAATCGAGACAAGTGCGAGTTCGGTTGCTCGAGAGTCACATACCTGGGCTATCTCTTGGACAAAGAAGGACTGAGACCAGACCCGGCGAAGACAGCACCGGTCCTTCAATACCCTGCACCGACCAACAAGAAGCAACTATGCCGTTTCCTGGGTATGGTGGGCTGGTACGCCAGATTTATCGAGAATGACTCGGAAACCAAGATTCCGTTGCTCAAGTTGCTCAGTAATTGCCAAGATTGGACTTGGGAAGAGGACCAGCAACAGGCTTTCGAGGCTCTGAAGAAAGCGCTAACCTCCGCACCCGTACTAGCACGCCCAGATTTCTCGAGACAGTTCTCCGTACCATGTGATGTGAGCAACTACGCGATCGGCGCCGTGCTCACCTAGGAGTTCAACGACGGGGCGCACCCCATAGAATTACACCACCACGGAAAAGGAGTGCCTCGCCCTCATCTGGGCGGTGAAGAAGCTAAGGCCATACTTGGAAGGCTACAAATTCACAGCAATTACGGATCATAGCGCCTTGAGGTGGCTACGAAATCTGAAGGACCCCACCGGACGACTAAGAAGATGGGCGTTAGAAATGCAGCAATGGGACTTCGAAATCGTACACCGCAGGGGGGCCATCCACTATGTGCCCAATGCCCTCTCGAGAGGTTTCGTGACGGACGACGAAGAAGCGGCCGAGTTTGGAGAAATCCACGGTCCATGGTACCTCGATAGGATGGAGCAAGTTCATGCCAACCCGAGGAAATTTCCCAACTGGAAGGTGGAGGGCAACCGCTTATATTGCCACAGGAAGGACCCATTGTTGGATCCCATCCTCTTCCCAGAAGAGAAATGGAGATTGGTCGTGCCGAAGGACCTGCGGAACAGGGTCTTGCGGGACGCTCATCGGGACATATCATCGGGACATTTAGGTATCGAGAAGAGCTATGACCGGCTCGCCAGGGAGTACTATTGGCCGGGAATCTGGTACGACGTACACCAATTCGTGACAGAGTGCAGGGAGTGCCAGCAGTATAAAACTATGCAAACCGCACCACAAGGACTCATGGGTCACCGAGTCGTCGAGCGGCCATGGGCTGTCGTGGCCGCCGATATGATGGAATTTCCCTAGAGCAAGGGTCAATATAAATACCTGCTGATGTTTCAGGACTTATTTAACCGCTGGGTGGAGCTGAAACCCTTAAGGAAGGCTGACGGGAAGTCGGTGGCACGGGCGCTGGAAGAGCTACTTTTGTTCCGGTGGGAAACTCCGGACTTCTTGCTAACGGATAACGGAAAAGAATTCGACAACAAAACTCTGAAGGCAGTCCTGGACGAGTACGGAATTAAGCTAACTACGACCCTGCCATACCACCCACAGGCCAACCCCGTCGAACGTAGCAACAGAAAGCTGAAGACTATGATTGCGACTTTCGCCGGAACTGAACATTGGAATTGGGATCAACACCTGCACGAGCTGCGCCACGCGATTAACACTGCGGTGCAATCTAGCACTAAGGTGTCGCCCGCGTTTCTGAACTACGGACGGCACCCCAATCCGGTGAAGAACGTTAGGCGAGAAGTGGAGTTATCGGGACCGAAACAAAAGTTAGATGAGGCCGCGTGGGTCGATCGAGTGAAGAGGCTCGACGCCTTGCGGGACCTAGTATCCAGGAACATGGAAAAGGCCCGCGAAACACAGTCGAGACAGTATAACAAGGGACGTCGAGAGATAACCTTTGGCGTGTGGGATATGGTGATGCACCGCGTACGCGTACTATCCAGCGGAGCCCAACGCTTCTCGGCGAAGTTCGCCCCGAAATACGAGGGACCGTTCAGGGTGATCGAGATTAAATTGCCCTCGGTATACGTGCTCGAGACGGGGAGCGATAGGCGGAATCCCAAGGTGCATGTATCCGAATTGAAAAGGTATATCCAACCCGAACCCACTGATTCCCTGTAGTTAGGAAGATGGTGTTGGTGACAGTCCTGTAGATGAGTGACGGTAGTATTGTCCCTCCTTATGATTTTTGTCGAGACGTTAAAGCATTAGTTGTTTCAGATGCGACGAGAAAGGATCAACCGTTGAGGCTGGACCGGGGCGGGACACCGTCCCACTCCCGACTTCCACCCAACCCGAGCGGCGCTGCCTCCGATGGAGCCCAGGCCGCCACGACAGCCATCGCCGGTCAGCCTCAGCTATGCCGACGAGCTGGAAGAGATGCTCCTGGCCGACATGTGTCGGGACGGGCACGAAAGGGAGGTCGAGCGACGCCGTGTGGAAGGGCGGGAAGAGGAGATGGACACGGCCGCGGAGCGCCGGGTGCTCCAGTTCGAGCCGTCGCTCCAGACCCCCGAGCCGCCATTTATCGGGATTGAGGACGTGGAAGGTGAGGTGGTAGAAGTGGCCCTGGCGGATCTGTCCTGCGGGGAGGAACCCCACTCGACCTTGTCAGAGAGTGACGAGGCTCGAGAGAGCCGCAAGGCGCAGGAGGAGCTGATGCAGCTCTTCACCCGGACGATTCCCCGGATGAGCGCTCCCCAACCCCCACCTCCGTCCACCACGAGGAATTACTCTCTTCAAGGTGTGCGATCGTTAAAACAAAAGTACCAGCAGCTAATAGTAGAGTTAAGTCTAAAAACTGGATTTCAGCAATTATAAATTTCAAATACTCTATTTACAGGCACATAAACATAAACACAGGGCCAGTGAGGTCTACCAACTCTGAAAATTACCCTGATCAAGGTCTAGGGTCGGTAGAACCAAAGTACCAGCAGCTATAGTAGTCGATTCTCGGCTAAATACTCGATTTCAGCAGAGTGAAATTCTAACCACTCTATCTACTGACACAAACTATCTACAAACGCAAGCGCAGGGCTAGTTTCGTCTACAGACTTCTAAAATTACTCTCATCAAGGTGTGCGATCGTTAAAACAAAAGTATCTACAGCTAATAGTCGATTTTCGTCTAAATACTGGATCTTAGCAATTCGAAATTTCAAATACTCTATTTAGTGGCACAGAAACCTAAGCACAGGGCTAGTTTGGTCTACCTACTCTGAAAATTACCCTGATCAAGGTCTAGGGTCGGTAGAACCAAAGTACCAGCAGCTAGTAGTCGATTCTCGGATTAATAATCGATTTCAGCATAGTGAATTAAAAATAGTCTATTTACAGGCACAGAAACATAAATACAGGACCAGCTAGGTCTACCAACTCTGACAATTACCCTGATCAAGATGTAGGATCAATAGAACCAAAGTACCATCAGCTAATATTTTGATTTTTGTCTAAATACTGGGTCACATTACACCAAAATTTTTAATACTCTATCTAATACCACATAAATGTGAACACAGGGCTAATTTAGTCTATGTACTCTCAATGTTACTGCAATCAAAGTGTAGAACCATTAGAACAAAAGTACCAGCAGCTAGTAGTCGATTCTCGGTTACATACGTGATTTCAGCATAGTGAAATTTCAAATACTCTATTCACTTGCACAGAAACATAAACCGACAAGTCATTTCGTCTACAGAGTCTAAAAATAAAAATTATCCTGATCAAAGTCGATTCTTGCCTAAGTACTGGATTTCAGCAGAGTGAAATTTCAAATACTCTATCTACATGGCTCTAGGTCTATGGTAATATAATCTCAATATGAAAATACAATAAAATGAAGGAATTCTTTTTGTTTCGAGATCTACAACATCCCAGAAGAAAGTTCACGTTGTTGTAGGGATTTAAAATTTGAAATCACTCCATCCTCAATACGCAAAACGAAGTACGTAGCTCTGGGGCTCAGAAAATTTAAACTCAAATTAGACACAACTTAAGAAGTAAGATTTCCACTTATCTAAGGCTCTACGACATCCCAGAAAAAAGTTCAAGGTTCTAAATATGGTTAAAATATAAAAGTAGTCGAGTTCTGAATCGCTATACTCAGAACGTGGCCCTAGATCTATGAAAATTTAAACTAAACTTGGAAACAACTTAAAAAGCAGTTATCCCTCTTATCTAATGCTCTACGATATCCCAGAAAAAAGTTCACGTTGATATAGGGATTTAAAATTTAAAAGCAGTCCAGGTTCGATTCGATAAATCCTGTACGTGGCTCTAGGACTGAAAAAATTTAAAATCAATTTGAAAACAGCTGAAGAAGTAGGAATCTTACTTATTTAAGAACCTACGACATCCCAGAAAAAAAGTTCAAGTTGCTGAATAGGTTTAATATTTAAAATCAGTCCAGTTTCCAGTCTAAAAATCCTGTACGTGGCTCTAGGGCTAAGAAAATTAAAATTAACTTGCAAACAACGTCAGAAGTAGTTACCCCACTTATATAACGCTCTACGACATCCCAGAAAAAAGTTGAGTTGCTGAATAGAGTTAAAATTCAAAAGCAGTCGAGGCCCGAATCGCAATACCCAGTGCGTGGCTCTAGCACTATGATAATAATTTATGAAGTAGGAATCCCGCTTATTTAATTTTGAATGGTAACTTATAGATATATCTACCCGAGGAGTCACGCTAGTGTATTGAGAAAATACGATTAGCACTCTCGTTAGTCGGCAATGCAGAGATTTGAGATTTTTTCATTTTAGATTTTTTTATCAATACTGAGTGAAGAATAATGTAGAAATGTAGACGATATATATTTTGGGAATGTTTCCGAGAGGGCGAGTATCGTCCAACAGTAAGCAGACCAATCTCATTGAAATAGCGATAGACTCATAATGATCTTTAATAGCCTTCCAAGCCTCAGCATAATATTCTGGTTTTGTCATAATATCTTACTTGTGATCCTAGCGGAGACTATGACTGACTGTGTGTGTAGTAAGCTGGCATGTTAGCAAATAGGTATTCGCTATCTACGTATCAACGGCTTTTGCGGAAGATTGTGCACACACCTCTTCGTATTCCTGCTTTTTTGTTTTCTATCTCTATCGTCAAAGAACGACTTTCCTGTGTTCATATGTGGGCTTATTAACTTTTCTTTTACCAGTGCTTATGTAAAGGGACTTACAGTCTATAAAGTACAACTTTGTATATAAACGAGTAGTGGTAACATGCGAGTTTTTTAATGTATTCTAATTCTGCTCTACTTTCTTATTAAATATCAAAGCAGTATTTAATTAGTTATTTAATTTTTAATTGGTTTAGTAAATATTTTCATCTCCTTTCTTTAGTCACAGTAAAGTGATCGAATAATTTTTTGAGTAAATTACAATTAAATTTATTATAAGTACGTCAGATACAATGTGGATCTTTTGCCATCGTTTGTTCTTTGTCATTGTGTCTCATAAGCTTCGACTGCCGATAACCTGCAAGAGCGGAGGCAGCTAAATCACCGAGAAGTTGCCGCGTGTGCATGTTCGCGTTCCTACGACATATTTTCGAACGTAAATTTTATTAATTAAAAACTGCAATCTTTGAAATCAAATTAAAAATACATAAACCTGGAAACTGGTCTGATACATTGATTTCAACTCAAAACATCATCCCAGATATAAATACAACCTCAAAAATACCTGAAAATTTTTTCTCTTTCAAACCTTTGATCGTACCTAAATTTTGACTTCGCCATGTGAATACTTGGGTCCTTAAGGGGGTGTCAAAATCCTACAGTTACCACTCAAACTGTTTTACCGATCGGATATGAATAATTAGTAACAACTAATAACTAGGTAAAATTATGCTATGCTCAGTTTTTAAATCCCAAATATAGGTGCACTTCGTCTATTAATTATCTATCTTCCAGCGAAATTTCAAGTGAATATTTCAACGACACCTTCAAAACTTTCTAATCTTAAGATTTATATCGCGTAAAAGTTCATTTCGTGAACAGTGATAGGGCCCGTGCCTTTTTGTTGGCAGCGCTCAATTGTTTGGAATTATTAATTTTGTTACGTCCGGAAGGGACGTAAAATAATATTATTTTATTTAAATTATATATCGATACGTATATATAATTTATGTGGTTCCGGTTACCGTCTCAATTGGATAACTTTAGTATCTAATTGTTTACCGTGAGGTTGGGTTAGAATTTATGAATCGGAGTATTTTATGGTTTAAACGTTATTTGTTTATTAAATACTACCCGAGAGATCGCGTATACTTGACGTGTCTGTCTACTCGAGGGACTTTGACTGGAATCGGCTCTATCGGCTCGATCTGTCTCTAATTGAAGCTCAAAAATGGACTGACTAATGTGTCGGTCTGGATCAGGCAGGCAACATATGAATTGTTTCGTATTACTTATATTGATAAAATGCATGAATTTATTCGGATTTGTTCGAATGAAAACAGAACTCTTAGTGCATTGTCTGTGCCGTCTGGGATACACTAGCATTGAATTTTTAACTATCTTTTTTTCTTCTAAACATAGCGGCTTCACGGAATCAGCCGCTCTGGCCTTCTATGCGTAAAAGTTATTTCTATATTCTCTGGACTGTGATACACTAGGTATCCAGTTATCCACGGAATAAGAAAGAGTTTGAAGTTAGGTTATAGATTCGGTTATTTTGTTTACATTCATATCTACAGTGTGCAGTACAGTACACTGTTCACTCATATTTGTGTTTTGGCTTGCAGTAAATAATTTTAATTTTCAATTATTAAGGACAAATAATTTTGTAATGGTGTTACTGTGACAGTTAGAATATTAATGAAATTTTATAGAAATAATCTTTAACCATCAAATGAAAGAAAAATGAATGTGCTTCGAGGTTATGGAAGTAGTGATGATCACATCAGTGATGATGATAAGGAAAAAGTTCAAAAATTAGTAACTGAAATAAAAAATGAAGAAGGAATACCCAGACGGCACAGACAATTCATTAAGAGTTCAGTTTTCATTCGAACAAATCCGAATGAATCCATGCATTTTATCAATAAGTAATACGAAAGAATTCATATGTTTCTCTTTAAGTTATGTCACTATGTGCGCTTGTATGTAAACGTTTTAAATTCTTGAAGAATCCATGACTAATTAAAATGTATTCATAAAGAATTCTGTAAGAATTCTGTAAGAATTATGGAAGAATCCATGACTAATTAAAATGTATTCATAAAGAATTCTAAAAGAATTCATATTGAATTCTTTAAAACTAATACTGAAATAAATGTATATAAACGGCATTCATTTTTAATTCATAATGTAATCATTAAGATTAGGTATTAAAATTAAAATTAAAATTAAAGATAAAATTAAATTATACAAAATTTACAGAAATACATATATTTATTTTATTTATAAAAAATAATATACAGTCTCTACAATACTTTTTATAGAACTTGTAATTGTACAATATTTGTTGTTCCAGTGGGACGAGGTTTCGGGTTCGCTCTCTCACTGGCATGCTGTATCCATACCTTAGCATATTTTTCGCATTCGGTTAGTGTATAATTGCATATAATTGCGTATAAATCGTAATTTTTTGTTCCTCTTTCAATACGGCCAAAAAATTGGTACTGCTTCAACAACTAAAGACAATCGTTCCATCTCTATCGATAAATTCATATAAATTCCGCCATTTAGTATCTTCAACGATCCAGCATATTATTTTTCTATCTTTTGAGACGGTTATTATGCAATTTTCCATTCTTTTATGGGCATTAATTACGTGTCCGGAATTGTTGACTGTTATAC
>UELU01129245.1:0-15289 GCA_900490025.1 Megastigmus dorsalis
ATATATATATATATACAATAACTCATATGGACATGTTTTAAAATTGATATTAATTGTATAATAACCTAAAACCCCGCCACCCCCGGCCCAAATGATGTTCGCCTGCGACGCCCGCTTTTATTATTAAGGAAATAATTATCAACGTATAAAAGATTGTGTGTATATAATGACTTATTCGGACCCTTTATAAAACAGATTATAATTGTATAATAACCTACAACCCCACAACCCCGGCCCCAATGATGTTCGCCTGCGGCGTGCGCTTTTATTATTAAAGAAATAATTATCAACGTATAAAAGATTGTGTGTATATAATGACTTATTCGGACCCTTTATAAAATAGATTATGATTGTATAATAACCTACAACTCCACAACCCCCGACCCCAATGATGGTCGGTGCCAAATTCTTCCCCTTTTTAAATGGAGAGTTTCGCCTTATTCGCGATTCACTCTGATCGCCGCAACGGTTTTAACATTTGGTTCGCATGACGCTTCGTTAAAATTCCTGATTCCGTTCGCATTTCGAACGGCGACGGTGATAATTGTTTCGAAATTTCGCCTTCTATGCGCTTTCCACCTGACGTGCCGAAATTGTAGAACATTACTGCACCCCTTACTCCACTCTATTCTACGTGCGCCTGGAGTAGCTGCTACTTGTATGTCTTGCTTACCGGTAACCTTTTCACGCAGGCGCAGTAGGTCGAATCGCGTTTTTAATTCGTGCTTTTAAAAAAGCGATGCTAGGGTTCTTCCCGTCGTGCAGTGAGGTGTACTGCGATAGTCGGAGAGAAATTGATTTATCGCGGCGCTTACCTTTTTTCGCCCTTTCACGATTTTAGAGACCTTGTCCTTAAACGTGCCGACGAACTTTTCCGCGGCGCCGTACAGTGAGAACAAACGAGATATTTTGTGCCGAAATCGTAAATCTTTCGATAGAAAATACATAGCTTTTTGAAAATTTGAGGGCTTCTATAAAATTGGCCAAGTTATAAGGGAAAATTGTAAAGATAATATAAAAATATAATTCTAGCCTTAATGTATTTGACCCTTTCAAACACACATTATTCATAAATTTTTCTTTTGATTTGATTGACCTGAAAATCTATATTTGGGGGTTTTTGGAATCGAAAATTACGAATCTGGGTTGGGATCAGATCTTTAAAATTCAAAATGGATGATCCAAGATGCCGAGTTAAGATTTTGAAAAATTGAAATATATATATATTTTTACTAAATAAGTATGTATAGGGGTTTTTGGAGTCACTATTCACGAATCTGGGATCAAATCTTTAAAATTCAAAATAGCGGATCCATGATGGCCAGTCAAAATTTTATAAAAATCGAAAAACTATATGTATTTTACTAAATAAGGATTATAGGGATTTTTGGAGTTAGTTATCACGAATTTAAGATCAGTTTCTGAATGTTCGACATAACTGATCCGATATGACAAATAAAATTTTAATCTATGGGCGTTCTTAGGATTGCTGATTGTGGGATCAGATTTTTGTGATTTAATATAGAAGATACAATTTGACGGATATAATTTTGAAATAGTTCAACTATTAAAAATATTTTAATAAAAAATGATTACGCATATATAAATTAGATACCTTACAGAAACAAATTAACATAACTATTATAAAGGCAGTAGTATTTTCACAAATGCAGAAAAACTACTGGAAAACTATAGGAAACCTCCGAAAAACGTTAATAGAAATTCAATTTTCATAATTATTTAATAATATAGATGTAGGTTATTACATTAAGCTGAATTGAACGCAACTCCCAAGGAAAATTACTTTAGAGAGTATTTGAAAATGTAAAGTGACACATTAAAGTTAAATTAGAGATTAATAAAACTTAGAATGACTGCTGTTAAAAACATCTATCTCGATATCGAAACTGAAGTTGCACTTGAATGTTAATCTTTTTAGAGGCTATATTCCAGTACGTATCGAGGTACGAATCCTCAACTACTTAATTTTTAGAATATAACTTCAAAACCTTAACCCAAAGCAACAAATCCAAAGCAGATCACCTTCGAGTGCCTAATTTTAAGCCCATAACCTGGCCTGGGATTGGGGCTTTGGCTTATAGTTATGAGTTTATGTACTCAAAATTAGGCACTTGAGGGTCGTCTACTTTGGGTTTGGGGCTTCGCGTTACGGTATTGAGGTTGTATTCTAAATTTAAGTATTCGAGGGTGATCTTCTCCGGGTTTGGGGCTTTGGGTTACAGTTTTTCAGTTATATCCTTAAAACTAGGCACTTGAAAATCATTCGCTTTGGGTTTGGCACTTTGGGTTATGCTTTCGAGGTTATATTCTAAAAATTATGTACTCGAGGGTGATATACTTTTGTTTGTGATTGTGGTTATGAGATTATGTATTTAAAATTAGGCACTCAAGTGAAATCTTCTCCGGGTTTGAGTTATGGTTTCTAGGTTATTATAATATTAAGGCTACTATACTCGAAATAATTGATCTGATATGGAAAATGAAATTTTTAAATAGTGAGAAATTAAGAATATGTTAATAAATATTGATCTATGAGCTATTTGCGATCGATGATTCTGAGATCAAATTTTTGTGATTCAAAATAGAAGAATGGTTTAAATATAAAAACGTTTTAATAAAAAATAATTTCGCATGTATAAATTAAAGGTATGAGACACTAACGAGCTCTATTTATATTTTATAGATTTAAATATAATATAATATTAAACAAAATATGATTGTCACGAAAATAAAATCAGTTTTTATTTACATTAATTTACATATCCGTTGCTTCTTCATTCTAACATATTACTATTAAAGCTTGTCGTCGAATCGGTATCTTCACTATTTTCTTCTTCAAAACATTCCCTGTAAAATATATTTGATATTAAAGCGCTGGTTTACGTGAAAATAAGTTTACGTGAGCATCGCCAACATTAGAGACTCCGAAGGAAAAAAAAGGGCGAGATATTGTGATCCTGCGTAATCATTCCATGGTGTCAGATTATTATTACTACATATCGAGATTATACTAGTCATTGCGACATTACTGTAAAGGCCCACTATGGTCACCTACTTTATGGCGAAATAGTATATCCTTATAGTAATGTAGTAATGAATATACTTATGACTTTAGAAATACCTGTAATATGTACAATGTGCTTATATAGTAAACAAATTATAATAAGTATCACTATTACAAATATGACTCACTTTATTAATATCACTGTTAGTATCTACTATACTCATTACACTAAGCATTATTATCGTTTTTTGTGATAATTTTAGTACGAGCGCATGTCATATGCCATCTATTATACTAGAAACTATGGTAATGTAGTTATTATCAAGTACGAAATCTGACCATGTAGTATATACTATATTAACTAATATAGTGATGATTTTATAATCATAGTATAGGCTGATGATATAGTACCTATTACAGAGATGAAGTATTGAATATATTATTAATTCAGGTAAAGTAGAATCTACTATAATAGCTACTACAGTTATGAAGTTATGATTGCAGTATGCATTCAGGTAATGTATAATATAGTATAGTATATAATATGATGAAGAGATGATGTAATGAATATAATATTGATTATAAAGTAGAATCTACTATAATCGTTACTACAGTTTTGTATTTATGATTAAAGTATACAATTCATGCAATGTAGTAGTTATCCTCGAGTACCTCATTTTAAGCACATAATCTCAAAACCACAGTCCCATACCAAAGCAGATCACCCTCGAATACTTAATTTTCACAATATAACCTCAAAAAGAACCAAAAGTGCCAGACCCAAAGTAAATCACCCTCGAGTGCCTAATTTGAACTCTATATCCTCATATCCATAACGCTAATCCCAAAGCCTGAAGTAAATCACCCTTGAGTGCGTAATTTAAAGCGCATAACCTCAAAATCGTAACCTAAAGCTCTAAACCCATAGCAGATGACCCTGAAGTGCATATATTTAAGCACATAACTTCAAAACTATAATCAAAAGCCCCAAACCAGTATTAAATCACTACCGAGTGCGTGATTTAAAGCACATAACCTCACAAACATAACCCGAATACACAAACCCAAAGCAGATGACCGTCGAGTACTTAATTTTAAACACATTATTTTATAATCATAATCCAAAGCCCCAAACTCGAAGATCACCCGCAAGTGCCTAATTTTAAGCGCATAGCCTCAAAACCACAACCCCAAACCAAAGCAGATCACGCTCGATTACTTAATTTTTATAATATAACCTCAAAAACATAACATAAAGTGCCAATCCCAAAGAAATCACCCTCAAGTGCCTAATATTAAGCCCAGATCCTCAAAACCATAACGCAAAGTTCCAAACCCAAACCAGGTGACCCTCAAGTGCCTAGTTCTAAGCACATAACGTCAAAACTATAACCCAAAGCCCCAATCCCTCACCAGATTATGGGCTGAAAATTAGGCAATCGAAGGTGATCTGCTTTGGGTTTGACGCTTTCAATCATATTTTTTAGCTTATATACTAAAAATTAAGTACTTGAGGATTCTTACCTGGATAAACACTGGAATAAAGCCCCCAAAAAGAATAAAATCTAAGTGGAAATTCAGTTTCGACATCGTGATAGATGTTTTCAACAGCAGTCTATTTAGATTTTATTAATCCCCAATTTAATTTTAATTGTGTGACTTTACATTTTCAAATACTCTCTAAAGTAATTTTCCTTGGAAGTTGCGTTCAATTCAGCTTAACATAATAACCTAAATATATATTATTAAATAATTATGAAAATTGAATTTTTATTAACATTTTTCAGAGATTTCCTGTAGTTTTCCAGTAGTATAATAGTTATGGCAAAAGTTTCTGCGTTACTTGAACTGTAGTACTGAAGTAGTTCAAGCACTAGTTCGAGCAGTAGTTCTGGTAGTAGTACAGGTAGTAGTTATAAAGTTGTTTGTAGGTTTTGTGAAATGAAGAGGGTCCCTTTATGTCTAATGTGTATATAATAAAAAAGACTTGGTAATGAGATGCGCGTACATCGTTCGGGACGCCAACACAATGTGTGTTGCTTGATCGGCGAGCGCGCCAAGAGACAGACAGCGGCGTAGAACAATAGCGCCATCTGACAATAGTTTGTTTCCGTAATTGATCTAATTTATAAATGCATAACATTTTTTATTAAAATATTTTCAATAGTTAAACCATATCAAAATTTTATCCGCTTAATTGTATCTTCTATTTTGTATCACAAAAATCTGATCCCAGAATCAGCAATCCCAAAAACGACCATAGATCAATATTCATCAAAATATTTTAAAATTTTATTTGCCATATCGGATCAGTCTTTTCGAGTGTTCCAAAACTGATCCCAGATTCATGATCAATGTCCAAAAATCCCTATAATCCTTGTTTAGTAAAATATATATAGTTTTTCAATTTTTATAAAATTTTGACTGGGCATCTTGGAACCACCATTTTGAATTTTAAGATCTGATCCCAGATTCGTGATCAGTGACTCCAAAACCCCTGTACATCCTTATTTAGTAAAATATGAATAGTTATCAATTTTTTAAAATCTTGACTTGCCATCTTGGATCCTCCATTTTGAATTTTAAAGATCTGATCCCAGATTCGCAATTTTCGATCCCAAAAACCTCCAAGTATAGATTTTTAGGTCAATGGGATTAGAAGAAAAATTTATGTATTATGTATGTTTTAAAGGGTTAAATACATTGATGTTAGAATTACATTTTTATACCTTCTTTACAATTTTCCCTTATACCTTGGATAATTCTATACAAGCCCTCAAAATTTCAAAAAGCTATGTATTTTCTACCGTAAGATTTACGATTTCGGCACAAAAAATCTCATTTGTTCCCACTGTGCGCCGTTGGTCGCTGGATGGTATGGCGGGGTATAGCTGTGTTACATTCCCCTTGATTTTAGATAGTCATTAAACTCTGCACTTGCCAATTGCCGCTCATTATCTGACACTATCAAATACGGTAAACCGTGCCTCGTGAACAACGTTTCGAATGCTTCGATTTGCTTATTTGCCTTCGTGTTCTCGCGATAATTTATCACCTCTGGCCATTTTGAGAAACTGTCCACTACCACTAGGTACATGTCCTTATAGAATGGTCCTAAAAAATCACAGTGGATTCTGTCCCACGCTTTCTCGGGCCATGGCCAGGGTGTTAGCGGCACGTGTGACGGTGCTTTCTGATTTTCAAGACAAATCTTGCAAAATTTAACTAAGTTTTCTATGTCCGAGTCAATGCCCGACCACCACACGTACGATCGTGCTAACGCCTTTATTTTGACAATTCCGATATGCGAAGCGTGCAAATCATCTAAAACCTGCCCTTGCAGATCATCCGGAATTACTATTCGCATACCCCAGAAAAGACAATTTTCTTCAATCGACAATTCGTTCCGCTTAACAAAGTCTTTTTTTCCTCGTCCGAGAGATTTTTCCCGTCGGCGGGCCACCCGAAATACACAATCTCATGACGCTAGTTAATGTTTTATCGCGTTTCGTTTCTTTGGTTACGGTCTGCCACATGATTGGATTTGAGTTTTCCGATATATACTGGATTCGTGAGAATTCCTCCTCGAAAATATCCGTTTCGTCGTCAATGGGCAGCCGTGATAGCGCGTCGTAGTTTCCGTTCTCCTCTGATTTTACCCACTCGATATCGTATTCGAAACCCGGCAGCACATACGCCCAACGCTGAAACCTGCTTGCCGCTGTCAGCGGTATGCCTCTTTTTGATCCAAAAATCGTTTTGAGTGGTTTATGGTCTGTACGTAAAATAATTTTTCTACCGTACACGTAGTCATAAAATTTTAATAATCTAAAAACGATCGCGCTTGCCTGCTAATCATTAATCGCCTGGTTTAATTCTTTTTTTGGTATTCGCTTCGATACGAACACGATAGGCCGCTCAGTTCCGTCCTTGTATCGGTGCGACAAAATCGCGGATAGACCATAGTGCGAGGCGTTGCACGCGAGCACTACCTGTTCATCCGGATCATAATGAACTAAGACTCGTGGAGATGTCATCTCGTCTTTTACCCAGCAGACACCTACTCGCATTCCTTGGACCACGCGAATTCCGTTCTGTTCGCACAATCAAAAAGTGACTTTAATTTATCCGATTTGTCTTTTAGAAATCTTTCATACAATTGTATAAGTCCTAGGAATGAGGCGAGCTGCTTGGTATTTTCCGGGCGCGGTGCCTCATACATAGCTTTAACTTTACTCTTGGATTTTTGAAGGCGTGTTTGTCAATAACAAACCCGAGCACTTCAATACGATCCTTCATGAAACCACATTTCTCTTAACTTAAACGTAGACAGCGCTCGGCTAGTTGTTTACAAACTAATCGTAAATTTTCAAAGTGTAAATCGTCCGTTTTTCCCGTGACAAATATGTTGTCCATGTAGGCTATTGTATTGGGTATCCCTTGTATGGATTCTTCAATAATTTGTTGAAATTCACCGGGAGCAGGGGTTGTACCTTCCGTCAGTTTTGTGTACTGAAAAAGTCTCATGTGGGTTGTAATCGTTAAAAATTTTCGCGACCCCTTTTCTACCGGTACTTGCATGTATGTGTGCGGCAGGTTTACCTGTAGAATTTTCTGGTCAATAAATATTATTATTATTATATGGGAAACCAAATGCGATAATTTCTAATCAAGTTTACAGCGAAAAAATGGACAAAAAAATTAAGCGAATTATCAATAAAACCAATTTTTTCTTCAGTAAGACATCCGCAAAGTAACATTATTGAAAAAGTACATAGAGAGCTAGGAAGATTTTTTAGAACTATGGTGTGTGAGAAACATTCTGGATAGGCGAGATATTTAAAAATAATTCAAAAAATATTAAATGAAACACATCATGAGACTACGGGTCACACACCATCAGAATTACACTTAAAACAAAAGCCAAAACGATTCTGGGAAAAATATTTTAATTTGACAGAAATAGACAAAACAAATATAGAAAGAAATATATTTATTGCACGTGAAAAAATGCACGGAATGATTGTAAAGCGAGCAGAAAGGCGAAATACACAACGGAAACATTTTACATTTAATATAGGCGACAAAGTATTGTTAAAAGCGAATAATGTTTCCAACGCTCAAGAGAGTAAGATTGCAAAATTTTTTAGCGTATACGAAGGTCCTTACCTAATATCGAGAAAATTAAATGTAGACATTTATGTGTTAATTAACAAAGACACAAAAAAAAGAAAGAGGGAAATTTCATATATCGAATCTAAAACTTATTACTGTGAATAGATAAATATAATTGTAAATTCAATTGAAAGGAAAATCATGATACTAAGAAATCTATAGAATCAAAGTAAAAACAAAATGAACACGAATAGAAATTTAAATGGATTGGCCCAGGTACAGTTAATTCGACATCAGTCGTTTGAAAATTCTCAAGCAATCAAGATGAATAAAACACTCAGACGGAAGTTATCGGAAAGTGTAACGCGGCGACACAATGCAGCGATCTGGATGGTGGAACAGTGTGGCAGCGAGTGCACACTGAGTCCTAGAGAGTGATACCAGTGCGGAAAGTTAAGTCGTGTTCCGATTTTGGTAAATTGAAACAAGGGAGATACACGCAGACCAAAATCACAAGCCACGCAAAGGACACCCAGACCACCGCAACACCATAAAAAACAAAGAAAGAGGAGGGCACCATCGGCAAAGGCAAGGCTGGACAAAAAATAGAGGAAGATAGATGAGAAGATCAGTGATGTACAGGAGGAGATAAGGACTGCAGAACATCAGCAATTCAGTACGCAAACTGTACAAGAAACTCGGAACGAAATGGATAAGTTGCTCGCTGAATTACGAAACCTCAGTGAAGGTCAAGACCATGTGGAGACAGACGAACGGATGAGTTTCCTGGCAGCAGAGGATCAGGAAAAGCAACCAGAAAAACTTACAATGACGAACTAGAAGCCTGGGCCCAAACAAATTAAGTTTTTTTTTTCTTTTTTTTCCATCTTATACAAAAATACATTTTAAAAATAAAGAGTTCATGATTTTTTTTAAATTGGATAATTCTTTTATTTGCAAAATAATTGTTTGTTTTGTCGTACATTAATTAATATAAAACCAAAAATGGTTATTCATTACTTCTTTCGTTACTTAAAAATTATTTAATTTTATTTGGGGGACGATGTGACGTTCGATATATAAAATATATTATAGTATAACTGTAATTGTAAGAGAAAAATATAATAAGTAGAAATTAATACCAATAAACGGAAAAGGATAGCAAATACTAAGAAATAAGAACATAATTCCGACGAAAAAGGACTAATTTCCACGGAGCGAGCAGAAAGGGAAACCCAAGTCAAGCCGGTTTCATACTATAAAAGGAGAAGAAAAAATACAGAAAATCAGCATTAGCTTAAGAGACAATGTAGAGGCGATTCCAGAATATGTACATTTTACATTATTCACAATTTTCTTTTTTCTGTGATCGTCTCTCCTCTCTTCACTAATATGCGAATCGGAGAAGTCGACCCATTACGCGGCGGCCGATCTAACGCTTAATGGAAACCCTGTCATCTGGAATACTCGGTTGAGCCATTGCGCGCTCCTGGGAAGAACAGATTGGTACGGGTCAGTACTAAAATAACTACCAAATAGCTAAAAGACTAACAACACTTTCTACCTCTTTAAATAGCATGCCAATGAGTGCAAGTTATTTGCGAAGAGGAAGAAAGTAAATATTGTTACCTGAGCCTGCGAGAACACAAGAAATCAATGTTCATTTGTCGGGGGCAGCGAGCGCAGGTAAATAATAACAAAGCGCTGAGAGCTAATATAGTAGTCATTGCGTATTACTATATTCGGCTTCACGCGGGGTTTTTATAAGCACACTTGTCTCACATTTAGATGTAATGAACAATGCGTGTTATTATGTTGGAATGAACGACAAGTATTTGGGTGGGTAAAAACGCATTATTCGAGTCCAAAAGAACCCGTGAGTACATGCGTAAAGTGTGTACGTCACATGGCGAAACGAAAGCTACTTTCGCGAGGTGCGGTGCTGCCCTGTCTAGTTTTCAATTGATGAGTCAAAAGTAAGCTAAGCAGTCGCTATTTTGCTTTTACTGTCAATGGATAGAACTCCCATAAAGTTTAATAACAGTTCACAATAAAAGAAGACACGATATTTGGTATTCTTTTTATTAAAGGCGGAAGAAGAAATAAAGTTTGAAGTACATGAATATCAGATGTAGAAACTTATAAGCTCGGTTATAGACACGATCACAATGGGGAAGTGCCTAGCGTTTTCGTTGTAGCAAAAAGTGCCAAGCATCAAATTTCAAAGGTCACATATTTTAGCACAAAAAAAATTTCAATCTTGATTAAAATCAGCTTTAAGCATTTTTTAAACTCATTTCGCTCTGAAATAACATTTTTTCCTAGCAACGTCTAGCGATAAATTGTCATACATTGACATAAAAATAAAAATGCAAAGTGATAAACTAAATTTTCTTGAGCATTAGTGCACAGAAATGTCTTTATAGCACTGCGTGGCGTGAATCCACACCTAAGTCACGCCTATCCGTGGTGTAAGCAGCCCTTTGTGCGCTCGGGCGCTAACCTCCCTGTGCCATAAAGGGCTACTAACGCCACGGATAGGTCGTATGTCAAGTTAGCAAAGCACTTTACGAAATTCAGCATTTATATATATGGAATAGTTGCTGTTTTTTAGCCGTAAATTTGCCGTTGAATTAAAAAATTTGCCGTTCATTATTTAAAAAAAAAACCACGTGCTTTGCTAACTTACATGTCAAGATAGCAAAGCACATGTTGAAAAACGGGCTTAACGGCCCCCAAAATCATGCATATTACGCAGGTATAATTAAGGCCACTTCATTTCCCCATAACCTAACCGATTGCATATTATGTTGCTAATTTCTTGCTAATTTATTACATCAAAACTGATTTTGTTGCTTCTGCCGTTATCGAGATTCAATGGATACGCTAGCGTAAGTTGGTGTTGTTAATTTGTTGCTTTAAGATGGCCTAATCTATAATACCTACGTAGCACCCCTTAATGGAAAACCACTATCCCTACCCTTACTAAAATTTCCAAAATCGGTAATTATACAAACAGCGCATTATTCTGAGTCGGATATTTTGTTGCTAATTTGTTGCTCTAAAAATCTATGCTGAATAAATTTTTTACTCTAGTCAGTATCGAAATACCATGGCTACAACAATCGCAGGTTTGAGCTAGTTTAGCCATAACTCTTACTCATAAATTATATTAACTACTAAACCTTTGCAGGTAGCATATTTTTTTTCTGATTTATTGCTTTGAACTCGTTTGAACAGAGCTTGCAATAAAAAATCCTCGAAGGATAACCGCGGATTTGCGATCCTGCAAATATCAGTGCACATAAAAAAACCGCATTAATAAATCAATTTTTTGCTTTGTGAAGCTGTTGCTCAGACTTCATCGAAGCAGGTTGCCTTTTACAATTTTGTGAATCTACAAGTCGCTACAAACCGCAGCAGTTTTTCATCTCGGTAATCGAAAAACTACGCGTACAAGGCAATCAATGACTTTATAAATTTGTTGTTCGTGTTTTAAGAACGAATATCACTTCAGAAGAGTTTCATGAACTACCTACGCGTAAAATAATTTAAAGATTTTCAAAGCTTACGTGTCAATAATTCGGTTTGTAAGAGTTTTTCATTCCAGCAAACTTTGAAAATTAATATATAGGGCGATGGATGACCGTACAAATTTGATGATCGCGTTTATTAAGATAATAAATACCTAATTTTGTAGTATATCATCATTTGTAAATGTAGCGAATAGGCGTATTCTAGGTGTAGGTGGCAGGTCTGTCGTGCGATCGAGGAGGGAGAGAGCGAGGTAGTATAGCGAAAGAGAGTAGGAGGTTAGACCCGTTTGATCTCGCGAATGCGAAGCACTGTGCGTTGGCAAGGTTTTTTTATTTTTTGAGAGGCAAAAGTGAATGTATAATTTTCGTGGTGTGTTATCAATAAAAGAGATTGTTCGCAAGTAACTTTGTTTTTATTTACTGTGCGTGTTGCCCACACTCTAGAGCTGGCGTTTAATCCGTGAAAAGGCTTTCACAACAGTAAATGTTACGTATCTCTATAGTGAAGTGTGGAAGAGATTTTCCTTCCATAAATTGCCATAAATTAATATTTAGAGCTACGGATGAGTCTATGAATTTATTGCTCCCGTTTATTGAGATAATATTAGTGCAAAATAGCTAAACAAACCAAACCGTGCAGTATCTTATGATTTCTAAAGCATACGTAGCTCAATAGTACATTGCGAAAGAGCTCCTTTCCTTCCAGAATTTGCCAAAAATTAATATTTAGGGCTATAAAGGAGTTTACGAATTTGTTTCTCGCGTTTATTGAGATAATATTAGTGCAATATAGTTAAACAAACCAAATTTGATAGTATCTTGCTATTTGTAAATGACACGCGTAATGTTTTGGGCTATGGAGGAATTTACGAATTTGTTGCTCGAGTTTATTGAGATAATATTAGTGCAAAATAGTTAAAAAAACAAATTTGTAGTATCTTATGATTTCTAAAGCATACGTGGCTCAATAGTATATTGTGAAAGAGCTTTTCTTTCCTGAAATTACCATAAATTAATATTGAGGGCTATAAAGGAGTATATGAATTTGTTGCGCTAGTGCAATATATTACACTTTGGAAGAGCTTTTCGTTCGAAAAAACGATAGAAAGTAATGTTAAGCCTATGAATGCCTCTTCGAATTTGTAAATTGTAATAGGCATCATGCTTCGATAAAGCCTGAACAACAATTTCACAAAGCAAAAAATTGATTTATTAATGCGGTTTTTTTATGTGCACTGATATTTGCAGGATCGCAAATCCGCGGTTATCCTTCGAGGACTTTTTATTGCAAGCTCTGTTCAAACGAGTTCAAAGCAATAAATCAGAAAAAAATATGCTACCTGCAAAGGTTTAGTAGTTAATATAATTTATGAGTAAGAGTCATGGCTAAACTAGCTCAAACCTGCGATTGTTGTAGCCATGGTATTTCGATACTGACTAGAGTAAAAAATTTATTCAGCATAGATTTTTAGAGCAACAAATTAGCAACAAAATATCCGACTCAGAATAATGCGCTGTTTGTATAATTACCGATTTTGGAAATTTTAGTAAGGGTAGGGGTAGTGGTTTCCCATTAAGGGGTGCTACATAGGTATTCTAGATTAGGCCATCTTAAAGCAACAAATTAACAACAAATAGTATATATTAATAGTTAGAGGCATCGCTCCGCTAGCGTAAGCCTTACAGTTTTATACATTTTTGGCAATTGTATTGCTTTGTTTCTAGTTTTACTACTGGACTAAACATAAATATCTTTAAGGATCTTCTATTCTTTTTTAATACTTTGAAATGCCAAGAGTTGCTCAAGATTCAACGGAATTTTTTGTTCAAATTTGTTTTTGGATATTATTTTTAATACTTTATTTTGAACCTTTTGAAGTAGTGATAAGTTATTTTTTAAACTCCACCCAAAGCTAGTATTCCATAGCCAATAACGCTGTGAAATAGCGCATAATAAATCATTCTCATGGTTTCAGCATGCTTAATTTTAGCTAATTTATAAAAGACAAAAATTCAATATTTTTTTCTTTTAATTATATAATTAATATGCTTATCCCATTTTAGATTACACATCATGATCAAAAATAACTCCAAGATATTTACATTTTTCTACTCTTTTTAGTTTTTCATTATTTATAGTTACATTAAACTGTTTAGGAACACTATCACAGTAATTTCCAAGAGTAATATATACTGATTTGTTTATATTTAACGTTAATTTATTAAGTGTTAACCATATTGAGACCTCATTTGTATATTCATTCATCATTTTTTCTACTTCATTCCATGTTTTTCCTGATAATACAATAGCTGTATCATCCGCATAGGATATAATTGAATTATTGGGCATAATATACAAGAGGTCATTTATATACAAAATAAAAAGTAGTGGACCTAGAATCGTTCCTTGTGTAACACCAATATTTATACCTTTGAATTTACTAGTCATTTTGTCCTAGTTTTACTTTTTTTTTTCTGTAACTTAACCCATTAACGACCAAGACCCCGAATTTTTAACAACTTTTTCAAGGCTTTTTTCAACTGAAAAAAAGTTTAAAAAAATTTGAAAAAGATCATATCCGCGTATTTTGAGCTGTAATTTCGAATGGTCAGATCGATTTTTTGTTCAAATACTCCTGCAAAAAAATATGGCGTATTTTTCACGAAAAAAAGTTAAAAAATTTGGAAATTTTCAACTTTACGAATTTTTTTCATAAGGATTACTCAGGCCCACAAAAAAAAATATATGGTTCTGGGATGGAGACTAACTTTTTCTTATGTATTTTTTCCCGCTGAATCCGAATTCGTCAAAAAAAAATAGGGGTAACGGGGCAAATTTTTAAGATAATCTCAAAAAACTGTTTGATACACATATATGTCATATATTTATACACCCATATACATATATGATATATATATATATACACACACATATATGATATGTTGTGACGTTCCCGCGTCACAGGGTATTCCTTTTTAGCTTTCGCTATCAAGGATCGTCTTTAGATCTAGTAGGATTCACTAGCGAAGCCTTGGATTATAATTTTATGCCCGCCCGAAACGTATCAGGGCTATGGAGATGTAGCCGAAACGCGCAATGGCCTCCGCTCGTCGCCACCCTGATACTGTTGTTTTACCCCGATTGACCCACCTATTCCATGGGATAATGGAATCGATGGGCCGGAAAGAACGGGAATAAGCTTTCCTTACTCCGAACGTAAGTAAGCGCGCACTGGCCTACTTGCAGCGGAGTAACTACTAGCTTAAGTGGATATGGCCGGGATGGGTTCGGGGAGGATATTCAAGCTGCCTTGCTCGTATCGTCTAACGCGCAATGGATAGACGACGGAGATCTATGGCTTCTCACCCTTCCAGGTTCGGCAGCTGACACAATGTCACGCCACCCAACTGGAGAGCACCCTGTGAGGGGTAGTGAGTTCGTAGAGAGAGCGCAATGCTCTCTCTATTTGTTACGAGAATACTCAAATTCGCTTATACTAATAACATGTAAATATTGCAGCGGCCTTCGATTTACTGTCGCGCAATGGACAGTAAACAGAAGTTAGCCTGCTCTCTTCTCACGAGGTTCGATGGAAAAGTGTATTACTTTTCC